>PVJN01027751.1:0-27793 GCA_004026805.1 Lasiurus borealis
GAGAACACAAACCTCACCCTTTGAGAGTTCTGGAAGAACCACTTGAACATCGTGATATGCCTCAGAATTATTGATCAGGCCTGGCTGGGGGCTACAACGAGGACTTTGACCTCTGCATGGAAGAAGCTGTGGCCTGAGGCCGTAGCCAAAAGGACCTTCGAAGGATTCGAACCTGAGGTGCCAGTGGAGGAGGAGATAGTGTCTCTGGGAAAAATCCATGGGCCTGGAGGTGGATGAGAGAGACGTGAATGAGCTCGCTGAGGAGCACTCTCTGGAACTCACCACGGAGGAGTTACAAAAGTTGTAGTCTCAGCAACATGCAGAGGTTCTCCAAGAAATTGGTTTCGAGGAGGAGCCAGAGGTGGAGGAGATCTCTACAAGTGAGATAAAGGAGATCTTAGGAATGTGGGAGAGGGTGTCACACTTCGTGGAAAAGAAACACCCCGAAAAAGTTGCTACTGGTCGTGCATCAAGCTATTCAATGAAACTTGCTTCACCCATTTCAGAAACATTCTGAAAGAGAGGAAGAGGCAAACCTCGTTGGTCACGTTTGTTTTTTTTTTGAAATCAGCCAAAAATGCAAAGACCAGTAGCAATTAAGTTCAGTGAAGATTAGTTAAGTTACATTCAGTTTAGGGATAAAGTGTAGCATTAAGAGTGCAAGGAGTAGGTAAATACACTTTATAAAACCAGTTTATTCCTTTACATTCTCTTTTATTATGTTTTTATACAATATTTGTCATTTATAAATACATTTTTCTTATTCAAAAACACGCAACAAGAACAACTGGGGTGGCATTTTGGGGGCTGGAACGGATTAACGGCATTTCAATTGATTTCAATGGGGAAATTTGCTGAGATATGAGCAACTTGATATACGAGCAAGGTTACGGAACGAATTAAACTCGTATCTCGAGGTACCACTGTATCTTTAACTGGTTTTGAAGTGTGTGATGGTGTGTTATCATGAAGAAAAATTACTTTGCCATGTCTTCTGGAACATTCTGGTCCTTTCATGATCAAAGTGTAGTTCAAATTGATTATCTGTTGTCAGTAGCGATCAGTATTAATGGTTTCACCTGGTTTTAGAAGTTCATAACACACACACACCTTCCTGATCCCACCAAACGCAAAGCATTTTCCTCTTTCCTAAGCAATTTGGTCTTGCATTCAATGTTGATGGTTGACCTGGATCAACTCATGATTTTGTGCATCTGGGATTCTCAAAAAAAAATCCACTTTTCATAACCAGTCACAATTCAATGCAAAAAGACTTTCTTTTATGCTGTTGAAGCAACATTTTACTGATGACTTTTCAGTTTTCCATTTGTCTTTCGTTCAGCACTCATTTTCCTGCCTTCATAGAATCTTTCCCATTGCTTGTAAATGATCAGAAATTGTTTACTGAGTAATGTTAAAACTTTCTGTAAGTTGTTTTTGAGATTGACAAACATCTTCATCCAATAATGTTGTAACTGTTGTTCTTCAAACCTTTCGGATGACCTGGATGTTCTTTGTCTTTCACATCGAAATCATCACTTTTAAAGCAGTTAAACCAGCATTCACAAATATCTTGAGATGGAGCATGTTCACCATAAGCTTCCCAAAGTATTAAGCAGCACTTTTCTTCAAAATAATAAATTAAAACTTCCTGCAATTGCTCTTTTTTTGGCACTAAATTTGACATTTTTAAGTATAAAAATATCTATGATGTTAACACCTTCAGAAATTTTGACATAGAAAGTTTTGAAGTTTGCTGTCAATACAACAAAATAGTATCATATCAAATCATATATATATATATATGTGTGTGTATATATATATATCAACATATGTGTAACTCCATCTATTGAAAAAAATCCACATTAACTGGTACACCTAGTACTTGTGCAAATTACCGTTTCAGATCACCTAAACCTATGATTTCTTGAGAACTAGTAGAGATGGGGGGATGGAGTTTATATAGCACTTCTCATCTTTTATCCTACTTTAAAATGATGGGGGCTAATGAATCCCAAAAATCTAAAAAATAATACCTGACACAGTAACTGCTCAATAAATGTTAATTCAATGAATGATGAATCTCCACCTTTAGCCTAAAATCGTATTAAGTTGAAAGCTTGCAAAATCTTTTTTGAACATGTATCTGTATACATTAAATCTTTTTATAATACAATAGTGACCGGGTGCACAGATTTGTCAACATTGAAAGAAAATTAATTAGAAGGTGGCTGGAAGGGTGGGACTGGGCGAGATGGGACGGACATGCCCTGGAGCCTTCCCACGGTCCCACCCTAGCTGGCCAACTTCTCGAGTCCCTCCCCAGCCTTGATCATGCACCAGTGGGGTCCCTCGGCCTAGCCTGCGCCCTCTAGGACCCCTTGAGAGATATCAAAGAGCTGGTTTCACCCTGATTCCCTAGGCCATATGCAAATCAACCAAACAGAGGAAGGACTGGTCATTATGACGTGCACTGACCACCAAAGCTGCCCTCTGGTGGTCAGTGCACTTCCACAGGGGAAGTGCTGCTCAGGCAGAAGCCAGGCTCATGGCTGGCGAGTGCAGCAGTGGTGGTGGGAACCTCTCACGCTTCTGCAGCAGTGCTAAGGATACCCAACTACTAGCTTGGAGCAGGCCTAAGCTGTCAGTCAGACATCCAAGGGCTCCCAGAGCACAAGAAGGTGTGCACGAGGGTGCAAGCCAGGCTGATGGAACCACCTCTTTCCCCAATTCCTAATGCACAAATTTCATGCACCAGGCCTCTAGTGTGTATATGTTGCAAAATTATTGCTATAATGAGTTAGGTTAATGTCCAACATCACACAATTATAATTTATTTTCTTATGATGAGAACTTTTTAGATCTACTCTCTTAGAAATTTTCAAATATACCATATAGTATTGTTAACTATAACCATCTTTTTGTATATTATAATCTCCAGGACTTATGTATCTTATAACTGGAAGTTTATGGCTTTTTACCACCCTATCCATTTCATGCACCCCGACCCAGCCTCAGTTTGTTGTATCTACCAGTTTGGGTTTTATGTAAATTCCAAATGCAAATAAGATCAAATGGCATTTATCTACATAACTTTTTAAAATATATTTTTATTTCAGAGAGGAAGGGAGAGGAAGAGACAGAAACATCAATGATGACAGAGAATTACTGATCAGCTGCCTACTGCACACCCCTATTGGGGATCGAGCCTGCAACCTGGCCATGTGCTATGACCAGGAATCAAGCCATGACTTCCAGGTTCATAGATCAATGCTCAACCCCTGAGCCATGCCAGTCAGGCCATAATATTTTTAATGTACCAGATCACTAATAATTTTGTATGCTCCTTTAACATATATATTTTATATAAATGTATAAATATACATAATACACTGATATAATAGTTTAGTGCCATCACTATGCAAATTAACCCGCCAAAGATGGAAGTATAGCTGTCCCTCAGTATTGAAAGGGATTGGTTTTTGAACCCCTGTGGATACAAAAATTGAGGACACCCATATCCCTTATGTAGAATTCATACAGCCTATGCACATATTTATATAGCATTTACATTGTATTATTAACAATAATAGTGTAACAACTATTTATATAGCATTTATACTGTATTATTATAGGTAATTCATAATAATACAGTGTAAATGCTATATAAATAGTTGTTACACTATATTGTTTGGGTAATAATGACAAGAAAAACAGCTATATTTGTTCAATACAGACACAATCATCACAGGTCTAATTACACAGTGCATGTAAGCAATTTTTTCAAATATTTTCCATCTGCAGTTGGTTATATCTTCAGATGTGAAGCCTGTGGATAAGGAGGGCCAACTATATACTCTCAAATATTAGGAGTGGAGGGAGAACAGGAAACATAGATGTACAGATTAATTATAGAGTTATTATTAATAACTAGAGGCTCACTGCAGGAAGATTCCTGCAAGAACAGGGCTTCATGTGGCCTGAACAAGGCAGAGAAGGAAGCAAAGCCCTTCTCCGCTGCCTCGCTCCCTTCTCTGCTGCTTCACTCCCTTCTGTTTGGCTTCCTTCTATGCTGTATTCAGTCTTCGCTCCACACCTGTGTATGCAAATTAACTTCCATCTTTGGCAAGTTAATTTGCATACTCACTCGTGATTGGCTAGAGGGGTGGTCAATTTGCATGTTTCTCTTTTATTAGTATAGATATTCAATAAGAGCAGCAACTAAGACTAATATCTCACTATGTACCAAGCAATACACATAAAGGTGTCACATGCAATATCACCAAGTAGGTACTATTTTTACCTCCATTTGTTAAAATGAGATAAATTTAGGCTTAAGATTAAAAATTTGCCCAAGATCATGAAGCCAGTAAGAGAGCCAGAAATACACTTTAGATCTGTCTTCTACCAAAGCTTCACTACTAAATAAATTAGTAGAACTGAAAACTAAGTTTATTTTGATAAACAAATCTATTGGGTTTCAAATAAAATATAAATCATGGTATAATAAATCCTTTAGCTGTGCCCTAACCGGTTTGGCTCAGTGGATAGAGCGTCGGCCAGTCAACTCAAGGATCCCAGGTTCGATTCCAGTCAAGGGCATTCACCTTGGTTGTGGGCACATACCCAGTAGGGAGTGTGCAAGAGACAGCTTATCAATGTTTCTAACTCTATCCCTTTCCCTTCCTCGCTGTAAAAAAGTCAATGAAATAAAAAAACATTATAGCCAAATTGGTAGTAATAAACTCCTTTAGTTTTTGTCTGGGAAACTCTTCATCTCTCCTTCATGTCTTAATGAAATATTTGCTGGGTAGAGTACATTATAGATTCCTTTCTTTCAACACTTCAAATATTTCCTACCACTCCCTTCTGGTCATAAAGTTTCTGCTAAGAAATCGGCTAGTAGCCTTTTGGGGGTTGGGAGAGGATGGAGTTCCTTTATGAAATGCTGTTTTCTTCTTGTGGCTTAAAGATTATCTCTATCCTTAACTTTTGTAATTTTAATTACAAGATCTTGGACTTTTCTGGGTTCATCTTGTTTGGAACTGTGCTTCCTGGAACTAGATGTCTGCTTCCTCCCTGAGTTTAGGAAAGTTTTCAGTCATATTTCCTCAAATATTTTCTCCTTCTCTCTTCTCCTTCTGGGGTCCCCACAATGCATATGTTAGTGTACTTGATGTTATCACAGATATTCCTTAAATTATTCTTTTTTTCTTATTGCTGTTCTGATTTGGCAATTCCCACAATTCTATCCTCCATGTGGTTAATCTGTTCTTCTGTATTATCCAATCTGCTATTGATTCTTTCTAGAGTATTTTTCATTTATTCTTCAGCTGATTGGTTCTTTATTAATTTTTTAAATCTTCTTTATTGAAGTTCTGAGTTCCCCTATTCTACACATAATTTTGGGAAGCATACTTCTGACTGTTACTTGAAAATTTTGTAATGTTTTCAGCCTGGTTGTTTGGCTCAATGGTTAGAGCGTCAGCCCAAGGACTGAAGGGCACATACCTGGGTTGCAGGCTTGACCCCCTAGCTGAGGCAACCAATCATTGTGACTCTCTCACGTTGGGGTGTCTCTCTCTCTCTGTCTCTCTCTCTCTCTCTCTCTCTCTCTCTCTCTCTCTCTCCCCCCACCCCTTCCCTCTCTTCCATTCTCTCTAAAAGGAAAATTATGTTTTTATTCATTTTAGAGAGTGAGGAAGAAGGGAAGAAAGAAGAAAGGGGGAGAAGGGGAAAAGAGAAACGCTGATGTGAGAGAAACATTGATCAGTTGCCTCCCATACACAGCCCAACTAGAGATCAAACCCACAACTTGGAATCGAACCAGCAACCTTACAGTGCATGGGACAATACTGAACCATTTGAGCTATATGGGCAAGGCAATTTGAATTCTTTATCAGGCAAATTACTATCTTTATTTCATTAGGATTTTTTTTAAAGATATTTTTATTGATTTCAGAGAGGAAAGGAAAGGGAGAGATAGAAACATCAATTATGAAAGAAAATCATTGATTGACTGCCTCCAGCATACACTGTACTGTGGACCAAGCCCACAACTTGGACATGTGCCCTGACAGGCAATCGAATCATGACTACCTGGTTCATAGATAAATGCTCAACCACTCACTGAGTCACACCAGACAAGGTATTAGGGTGTTTTTCTTGTTCCTTCATTTGGAGAATATTCCTCTGTCTTCTTATTTTAACTATCTGTATCTGTTCCTATGAATCAGAAAAAATAACTTTCTCAATCTTGAAAAAGTGGTTCTATAACAAAGTAGCCTTTGTGTAGACTGTACCAGGTGATTTTAGCAGGCCAGTTGGAATAAGAGTGTGATGCCTGAGGTGCTGCATGGCAGAAAAAACAGGTGCAGGGCAGGGCAGTCTGGTGTGCATGCACATGTGGTAGCTCACTTTTGTTCTAGCTATCCACAGCTAGAATGGGGTTTAGGCAAGGCAGACTGGTGTCCCAACACTTCAGCACCCTGCTGATCTGAGTGAGACAGCCTGGTGCACACACTGCAGTGTCCTGTTTGACACAATGGGTCAATCTCCAGGTGGGGTGACCCTATATACATACTCTATAGCACCCTGTTATAGCTGGTGAAGCTAGTTAGCTCCAGGAGTGGCCATGAAGGTACTACTGCTGCCTTGCAGATTTGACAGTGCACCTGAATAAAACTGCTGCACTATCCAGGTGGATGGAGGATGTAAACAATGGCATTCCCTGGCCTCTTTGATCCTGAAAAATTACCTTAGATCCCAGAGAGCTCTAGCAATTCAGCAATCCTCTATTCAATCTCAATCTTGATCTCTCAATCTCAATTTCCCTCCCCCTCTCTCCCTCTCCTCTTCTCTCCCCGCCCCTTCTCTCTCCCCTTTGGTGTGCAATAGCTGTAGAAGCTGTTCAATTGGCCCTCAGTTGTCTCTCAGAAAAGAATGTCCCATATGTAGGTATAAATTCAGCATGTTCATGGGAGGTGAGCTCAGCATCTTCCTAAACTGCCACCTTGGTTCTTCTCTTCCTACTGCCTCACACAGTACAATACATTAAAGTACAGTATAACATATAAAGTAAAATAAAAATAATCAATTAAGTGCAAAAAATTAAAGCAGCTAGCCATTAAATCAACAATACAATCCTCTTCCCTGATTTCCTGAGCAACTGAAGTCACAACTTAGGTACGACTAAGGATTACAAAAAAAAAAAAAAAAAAAAACCTACAGCAAAAAAGAAGAGCCTTAGGTTTTACCCAATCAAGTTAAAGCAAGCCTACTAAATCCAAATACACAATTCAGCTATTTAAGTAAATAACTGTTACATGACTAAATATTAATTTTTAAATGCTTTCTTAGCATTAACTGCCTGTGCTCTCAAGATGCTATATCCCAGGCAATTACATTCCCTTTTTGAGATATGAAGTGATCCCTCACCTTTGAACCACTGCTAGTATTTTTCTCCAACTCTCATCTTCACCTAGCATTCATGTCCCAAATCCACTAATTCTATGGAAACCCTAGAAAGAGCAGATGAAATCAAACACTAGCATTTTTTAAAGTATCTCTTTTTGTAGGTGACAAAACTACTGTTCATTGCTTACTAAACATTACTTTCAAATAAATTTGAGCCACAATTTACACATCCAGCAAAGATTTATCTTGAAATTGTAAAGTTTCTTCTCATAAGTGATAAAATTCCACCAATAAAAAAATAACTATTTCTGCCGAGACCGGTTTGGCTCAGTGGATAGAGCGTCGGCTTGCAGACTGAAAGGTCCCAGGTTCGATTCCGGTTGGGGGCATGTACCTTGGTTGCGGGCACATCTCCACTGTGGGGCGTGCAGGAGGCGGCTGATCGATGTCTCTCTCTCATCGATGTTTCTGATTTTCTCTCTCCCTCCCTTCCTCTCTGTAAAAAAATCAATAAAATATATATTTTTTTTTAAGTATTTCTTACAAAACATTTTAAGTTACAAATTAATTTCTTAGCATATCAACCTTACCAAATAAGTCTCCTTTAAAGTCAAGCCCATCCCAGAAAAAGAAATATGACTAGCCAGGCACAGTGTTTAAGCCTGGGCCTAAGAACCAGGAGGTCACATGTCCTGGTTGTGGACTTGATCCCCAAATAGGGGGCTTGCAGGAGGCAGCTGATCAATGATTCTCATCATTGATGTTTATCTCTTCCCCACCTCCCTCTTCCTCTCTGAAAGCAATAAGAAAAGGGAGGGGAGGGGAGGGGAAGGAAGGGGAGGGAAGGGAAGGAGGAAGGGAGGGAGGAAGGAAGGAAGGAAAACAATCTTTCACACCCACAAATCTCTGGGAAGACACTAATCCTTACAGAGCAAATAAGTGCTACAACATCAAGTTCATTTTCAGTCTTACAAATATGTTCTGACATCCAAGTTAAGTTATTTATCAAATTATCTGAAGATCCAAAAACTGTCTAGAAATACCAAAAAAGTAGGGCTTTCCCATTTGGTTTAGAAATACTCAATATATTCAGAAACAGAAAAGGAAAGTCTGACACCTGTTTACTCCTTCCTTTAGGGCAACATTCTGTGAAGTAGGTTACACTTAAACATTTATTACAATTCTAAATTCTACTCAGATACAACTAAAAGATATAACAACCCTAAAATTTCTGAATCCAAGTCCCTACACAAGACATGCTTTCAAGGCTCCATGCTGAGAGTTCATCGGATACAAAGCTGTACAAGGCATAATCCCCATACTGACACCCAGCAAATTTACTCCAAAAACTATGTTGAAATACAAGTCTTGTGAAATTCCTCCTCTACATTCTCAACTAAACCTAAACACACTAAGAGCTGTTGTTTATTCACCCCCAATCCTTCGAAAGCGTTTTCTGCCTGAAAAACTTTTCTCCCATAAGCCTTTCACAAACTTTTCCGTTCTTTTGACCTACTTCAGGAAGCTTTAACCCCGCCCCACTACCTACACACACCCACTAGGGAACCTCAATACTCTGCAGACACTACTCCTCACGGGCACGCAAAACACAGGTGCCTGCAAAGCCAGCCCCTTCCCACGTACCCCGGAAACGACACCCCCTTCCTCACACACCGCACTCCAAAGCCTACCTTCTTCCTCCCGCCCCCACTCCCACCAGTCCAGCCACCCACGTCCCCGGAGCCCAGCCTCCGCGCACTCCTCGGCTCGCCCGCGGCCGTGGGAAGGGGAAGCCCGCAGGAAGGAAGCAGCAGGCCTAACCTAGGCCTCTCGGACCGCCTGGAGGAGGCAGAGGGAGAACCCGAGGGCCAGGCTTGTCTGCAGGGCCTCATCCGGCCTCACCCCGGCCCTCGGGCCCTAGGCCTTCCGTCCGCCGCACCCTCCCGGCCCCGACCACACTCACTTGCCAGCCGCGGTCCATCGAGTCCGCCGCCGCCGCCGCCAGCTGCGGCTCCGGCCCCCGGGGTCCCCAGGTCTGGCTTCTTGGACCCCGGGGGCGGCCCGGCCCCCCCTCCCGGGATTGCTCCGGGCGGAAAGCCTGCCCCGGGCGCGCCCGCCAGCGCCAGGGGGACGCTGTTGCTATGGAGGCCGAGGCCCGCGGCCGCCCCGGCGGGGTCCTCGTGCAGGAACTGACACTCCTCCCCGTAGAAGCAAGTCTTATCCTTCGCGTAGTAGCGGCAGTACTTCAGCTTTCCTCCCGCTGCCGCCGCCGCCCCGCCGGGGACGCTCCCGACCCCCGGCGGGGCCACCACCGCCACCGCCGCCGCCAGTGCGGAGGAGGAGGAAGAGGAGGCGGCGGCCGAAGGGGGCGGGAGGCCGCCGCCACTGTTCATGGCAACGCCGCAGCCTCGTCTAGCGCTGCTGCCCGAGGAGCCGTCGCCGCCGCCACCATAGGCTGGGGAGGGAAGGAGGACGTTGCCTGTGCCGGAGAAAAGCCGGGCGGCTGGGTCTGTCCCGCTGCGGGAGCCCTGGCCGCCCGGGGAGAGGGGGAGGGGAGGGGAGGGAGGACGGGGTAGGAGGGCGCGGAGGGGAGGGGGAGTGGGGATTCTCTCACTCACTCTCTCGTTCTCTTTTCTTAAAGGGGCCGTGCGGGACGGCGGGGTGGGCGCGAGGGCCCAGGCAGGGATTTCGAGGGCGCGGGCGAGGGGAGGGGGAGCGGCAGCCGCGAACAGGTGGGGAGGGCGGAGATGCCGGTTTATTTTTAAATTCTGCCTCCACTCTCTCTCGCGCTCTGGTTCCTCCAAGTTGTTTATTCCATTTTCCTCTTCCTGAGACGGCCGTCGGCGCTGCGCATGCGCGGCAAGGCGCGGAGCCTTGTGGGTAGCGGGACGCTAGGGGAAGCCCAGCCTGGCGTCCGGCCCCCTGGCATCCACCAGCCTGCGTCAGAGAGGCAGGCTGTCCGCTATGGCGTTCCCACACGCTCCTCCGGCTGGTTGGTGAAGTTCTCACTAGGCGAACTATTTTGTATATTCTCTTATTTGTAAAGCCAGATGTTATTTTTTGATGTAAAGGACAAAAATAACTGCAAAACCGCGTTAGGAGGGCCTGCATCTGAGAGGGAGCCCAAGCCCTTGCTTGCTCCATTTGAAGAATAGTTTTATCCTGTTTGCCATACTTCCTCACCCTTTTTTTTTTTTTACCACCCTACTTTTTTCCCTTCCCCTTGAAGGTGATTACAGCTACAGGTTTGATTAAATTCTGGCGTTCTATTAAAAAAAATAAGACTGAACCAAAAACGGTTGATTAGGCAAACCCCCTGCTCTGTGCTGCACCTGTTTTCTCTGAATTTATATTACTGAAAGCCTTCAGCCAAATATGAAAAAAAAGATGCTTCCTGGTGACAACACTATTTAGGTAGCAACGGAAGGTTTCATTTATAAATATATTAGGTTTTGTTTTTCAGCCTAGCCTTGATTTGAAATTCATTTTATAAAAAATATTTTTTCCTCAGAGCTCTCTGATGTTTTGGTCTGCTATATTAAAAAGTTTTCAGGAATTGTAAAGAATTTCTATGAAGGGGAAGTCATTTTAGCATTTCAATTTTTCTCCTGAAAAAATTTTCTCAAAAAGCAGTATGACAATTTTTAAGGGGACGGGGGATGTTTGTTGATAGTATTTAAGGAATTATGTCAAACAGAAGAGATCACAAAAGAACAGATATAAACAAGAGTGCCATAAGGCAAAAAAGGGGAAAAGTGGATTCCATGGATTACAAGCTGGTAAGCCTGGTGATGTTCCTTAGCTAAATTTGAAAATAATTACATTATATTATGTCCTTGTTTTAAAACATTTTCCCATATTTATTCACCATATTTATTAATGCCTGTTACATGTACAAGGAACTGTGCTAGGAGCTAGAGAAGTAAAAGTAAACAAGATGCAGTCTTGTCTGAGTTAAATGTTTCGTTTATCCTCTAGTTGGAGATACAGTAAGTACATGGGCAATTATAAACCAGTGTCTTAAGTGCTAACCTTATCACATTGGCTGATAGAGGATCTTACAGATGTTATACTTCATGGAGAAAGTTGATACCTTAATAGTAGGAGTTGAGAACATCTACTTTTAATTCAGAGAGAGCTGAGTTTATAACCCAGTACTTAAAATAGCTGTGTTACGCCCCAGCCAACTCATTGGAAGGAATGTCGACTGCCAGCTAAAGGGTCCCGGATGTGATTCCAGTCAAGGGCACCTGCTGGGGTTGAAAGCTCAACCCCCAGAGGGATGCATGCAGGAGGCAGCTAATCAATGATTCTCTCTCATCATTGATGTTTCTCTCTCTCTCTTCTTCTTTCTGAAATAAATTTTTAAAAAATACTTAAAAAAAATTTTTTTGAAAACAATAGCTGTATTACTATGGGTAAGTTGCTTCACTTTTCTATGCCTTATCTGTAAAGCAGGTAAGAATAATACTTCATAAAGTATAAAGAATGTACATAAAGTATCCCATGCTTAGTAATAAGTATGTTGCATCTATTGATATTAGTAATATCACTTTTAATAGTCAACCTATGAGAATACAGGGAAAAGCATTCCAGGCAGAACAAACAGCTTGTACAAAAGACCCTGAGGAGAAAGAGAGATTAGACTGTTAGAATAGTGATCATGCAGGATTGAGCAGGGACCATATTACAGAAGTTCTTATAAAGCATGTTAAAGGATTAGATTTTTTCTTGAGGATAATAGCAAGTTATTAAAGGGTTTTAAAAAGTCAAGTAATGACATGATCAGATAGATGTTTCTTTAAAAAATAGCATTTGATCCATCTAAGAAGCCTGGGAGGAAAGTAGAGAAGGTGGGTTACCACCATTTATTGATGAACAAACTAAGACTTGAAGTTATACAAAATTACCAGCTGTAAATTGCAAAGCTGGAACTTAAACTCAGAGCTTCTAATTACAAAATATGTGCTTTTCCCATTCATTACACATTTTGCCACTTCTAAGTGAAAGTATGTGCCTATTGATGGCTTAGAACAGTGGTCAGCAAACTCATTAGTCAACAGAGCCAAATATCAACAGTACAATGATTGAAATTTCTTTTGAGAGCCAAATTTTTTAAACTTAAACTGTATAGATAGGTACAATGTTGTTAACTTAATAGGGTACTCCTAAGCTGGCCTTAGCTAAAAACTCAAGGGGCCAAAGAGCCATATATGGCTTGCAAGTCACAGTTTGCCGACCACTGGCTTAGAAAGTGGTGTCTTATGGAGAAACAACAGAAGTTCATTAAGTTCAAACCAAATTAAGCATTTCATTCAAGCCTTTATTGAGAATCTACTATGTATAAACAATCAAGTTGTTCTAGACTCTAATATACAAAACTGTGTAAGATATAGACTGTCATCAGAAATGACTGAGAATCATGACGGAAACGCCAAAGATAAGTATCTCATCCCTAGAAACCATGTTTGACAAATACTTTTATTAAATCCTGTGAACAAGATGAGAGAAAATAGACTGAGATACTAGAACTAGGTGACCTCAGTATTCTGATGAGTCATTATCGACATGTTGATAAAGCTAGCTTTGGAGCTCCTTGAACAATATACATAGAGTATTGGTAAATTATATTTCAATATGGTCTTTACAGTCTTCCTTTGGACACTCCTTAGCCTACTTTTATTGGGGGGAAATGGTATCTGCTGCCTAAATGAAGAAATATATAGCATTTTAGTATTTTGCAAAAACAATAGGGATAAATAATTCAGTAATTATTTAGGATAAATAATTTAATGTCGGGATTTGTAAATCTCCATCAGCTAGAAAAATTTGCCACTGCTAATGAACCAAACCTGAATTAAACTGGGGAAAACAGAGCAAACAAACACTTACTTTGTTATTAATCCTTGCCTGAGGATATTTTTCCATTGGTTTTTAGAGAGAGTGAGAGAGGAAAAGACAGAGAGAAACATTGATCTGAGAGAAACACATCAATTGGTTGCCTCCTGCAGGAGCCCCTACCAGGGCCCAGGATGAGGAAGAGCTACAACCAAGGGATGTGCCCTTGATCACAATTGAACCTGGGACCCTTTAGTCCACAGGCAGACGCTCTATCCATTGAGCCAAACCGGCTAGGGTCAGTCACCTTAATACATTTTTGATGATACAATCTCCTATCTCACTCCACCCCAGGCAAGTTAGTAGTGTTTTTTCCAAAGCCCTTTAAAATGTACAATGCCATCCTCCCAAAAACTAAATAAATAAAATGTACATTGCCTTTGAAATATTATTATTCTATTTAAATAATTCCTAAAAAATAACTATAGGTGTTATGCTCCAGTGTGGTCAATGCAAAAGAGAAAAGTTGTGAATAGTCTAAATTCTGAAAACCAAGGGGAATGGTTAAATAATGGACTATCCACTTGTAATATTATGCAGCCATTAAAAAAGCATCAAGTAAGAATCCAAGATGGCGGCATAGGTGAGCACCTAAACTGCTGCCTCACACAACAATTTCAAAACCAACTAAAAGACAGAACGGACATCATCCAGAACCATAGGAAAGCTGGCTGAGTGGAAATTCTACAAAGAGAGGGGCTCACGGAGACCCAAAGGACCTACAAAAAGCTGAGGTACGGAGACGCACTCATGGAGAGAGCGGGTGCCAGAGTACCTGGCTGGCTTTCTCTGGGAGAGAGGGAGATGGAAGACTCCCAACTGCACTGAACCCCTTACCCTACAGCACTGAACCCCAGATCCGGCCGAAACTCATACGGGGGAAGTTTGGACTGTGAAAAGAGAGAAGTGCATGGAAATTTAGGGGAGCCCGAAAGGGCAGAAGTCTGGTGGTACGCAGAACACTGCACACAGAAGATGGACTGTTGATTGTGCCACTGGCTTTCACAAGTGAGTGGGAGACAGCATCACCAACTGCATCACCTCTAACTCCACTAAACCCGTTTCAGGCGAGACCCTGGGGACCCAGACTCATGGTCCTGGTGCGCAGGGGAGCCGGAAAGGCAGCGGCCTAGAGGCACTGCACAGGGACCACTCCAGTGATTACCCATGAGACCTAGGGGCCACGTAGGGTGGGGCCAACTGGAAAGCAAAGTGGTCCATTAAGCCTTGAGAATCCACCCCTCCCAAGCTCAACAGAGAGGCTTTTGCAGTTTTGCAAGTCTTGTATCATAAGGCTGAATCCAACACAGAAGTTCTCCTGGCATAGTGAAAATGCAGAGACAAAAGAAGAGATCACAAACAGAAGTGGAGGAAAACAAATGACTGGATATAGAGTTCAAAACCATTGATATAAGGTTTTTCAAGAATTTCCTAGAAAACATGGATAAATTTAGTGAGACCCAAGAGGAGATGAAAAAGGACCAACTAAAGATGAAAAAGGACCAACTAGAAATTAAACATACACTGACTGAAATAAAAAATATTATACAGAGACCTAACAGCAGAGTAGAGGAAGGCAAGAATCAAGTCAAAAATTTGAAATATAAAGAATCAGAAAACAGTCAACTGGAAAAGTAAAAAGAAAGAAGAATTCGAAAATGTGAAGATAATGTAAGGAGCCTCTGGGACACCTTCAAGCATACCAACATCAGAATTGTGGGGGTGCCAGAAGAAGAGAAAGAGCAAGATACTGAAAACCTATTTGAAGAAATAATGAATGAAAACTTCCAACACCTGGTAAAAGAAATAGACTTACAAGTCCAGGAAGCACACAGAACTCCAAATAAAAGGAATCCAAAGAGGACCACACCAAGACACATCATAATTAAAATACCAAGAGCAAAAGACAGAGAATATTGAAAGCTGCAAGAGAAACACAGTTCATTACCTACAAGGGAGCACCCATATGACTGTCAGCTGATTTCTCAACAGAAACTATGCAGTCCAGATGGGAATGGCAAGAAATATTCAATGGGATGAATAGCAAGAACCAACAACCAAGAATACTCTATCCAGCAAAGCTATCATTCAGAATTGAAGGGCAGATAAAGAGCTTCACAGACAAGAAAAAGCTAAAGGATTTCATCAACACCAAACCAGTATTATATGAAATGCTGAAAGGTACTCTTTAAGAAGAGGAAGAAGAAAAAGGTAAAGGATAAAAAAATTGTGAACAACAAATACATAACTATCAACAAGTGAATCTAAAAATTAAGTGAATTAAAAATTTGATGAATAGAATAAACTGGTGAATATAATAGAATCAGGAGCACAGAAAGGGAGTGGACTGATAATTCTCAGGGGGAAAGGGGTGAGGGGGGTGCAGGGAGAAGCTGGATGAGGCCAATTTGGGGGGAGGTAAGGGTAGAGGGAGGGGTTGGAGCCAGGTGGAGGGGAGCTATGGAGGGGGAAAAAAAAGAGAAATGTAATAATCTGAACAATAAAGATTTAATTTAATAAAAAAAGCATCAAGCCTGGCCAGAGTAGCTCAGTGATTAACTATTGACCTATGAACCAGGAGGTCATAGATTGATTCCTGGTGAGGGCATATGCCCAGGTTGCAGGCTTGATCCCCAGAATGAGGTGTGGAGGGGGCAGCTGATCAATGATTCTCTTTCATCATTGATGTTTCTATCTCTCTGAAGTCAATAAAAATATATAATTGTACATGATAGCATCAAAAATGTACAACAAGCCAAAACCAGTTTGGCTCAGTAGATAGAGCGTCAGCCTGCAGACTAAAGGGTCCCAGTTTCGATTCCAGTTAAGGGCATGTATCCTGGTTGTGGACACACCCCCAGTGGGAGGTGTGCAAGAGGTGGCTGATAGATGTCTCTCTCTCATCGATGTTTCTAACTCTCTGTCCCCCCCCCTTCCTCTCTGTAAAAAAGTCAATAAAATATATTTTAAAAATGTACAACAATGCTTATGACACATGTAAATATTTAACCACAAAAATTATATATGCTGCATTTTTATAATGATATAAACAATTTAAAAAATTAAGATTAACTCTGAAAACATTGTTTTTACTAAGATGGCAAGATAGAGTAGATTTTTCCTATACTTCCCAAATTTGTATCATAAACATTTCTATAACAGAAAAATAAGCAGTAAAATTTACTGTAACTTAATCTTAACCTTTTAATTCTGAGGAATACATGGATGTATATTAAATTGTTCTCTGTATTTTGAGTTTTTTTTTTTTCCAAATAAGTTAACTTGAATACAGTTGGACACTCATTATTGGCATTTCTTCAAATTTTCTTTAGTCCAGTGTTTCTCAAGATATATTTCATGGAAGATAGTTCAACAATATATTAATTGGTACTATGTCAGAAACCAAACATTGTTCTTACTAAATGGATGTAAACAGGAGGCCAGAAGGCTAGTCAACCTTAACTGCTCTGAAAGGTCAGAGCTAATCACTCACTGTTTAGTTGAAACATTGTTGGCTGAAGCAACCTCTACCTGTTTGTTTCATGTTAGTTTCTGTTTTGTTATTTCCTGCCCTAAAGGCTAGGGGTGTGTCCCAAAGGCTTAATAAAAGGGAGAAAAAGGCCAGAGCAAGTGGCAGTCCTTTCCACTAGAGGAAGGCTCCCGCCTGGCCCCCAATATCGCCAAATTAATATTTTCTAGACTCTCGTTTGCATGCGGCCTCCTTCAGAACCTGAACCCTGAACCGGGAACCCTGAACCACGCGGGACGTGGAAAGGGGTTCCCACCTCTAACGCCCAATGTGGGGCATAGAAAGAGGTTCTCACATCTGGCGCCCTACAGGGAATGTAGAAAGAGGTGCCCGCATCTGGTGCCTGACCGCGGGACATCTGGAGGAGAAGGTATTATTCGCCTAAGAGCGAAGGAAGGAAAATTCACCAAGGAAAATGGTGAGGGAAGATTCACCTAGGAAAAGGTGAGGGGAATTCAACATACGCAAAGCCCACGGATTAACTACAGAGTCGAGATCTGTAAGTAGGGTGGGAACGTCTTTTGCAGCCAGGCTAATGGGGAAGAATTAGGTTATAAATATAAAGTAAGCTTTATTATAGACTTTTGGTTTGCATGCTTAAATAATGTGGTTTCTTGTTCAAATTAAAGTCTTAGTTTGCATTTGGAATCTGAAATCTGTAATAAGTGAAACTCCACTGCTGAAACCGCCTCTGGTGTGGAGAAATTCAAAGGTAGCAGGAGAGGGCAAGGCTCTCTGCTCTCCTGCAATGAGATTACTTAAGGTTTCGTTTAAAAATTATAAGAGAAATCGCAGGGAAATGCTAATCTTGGCCAAAGTAGGTGCTAGTTATTACTTCGGAAAGCGAAAAAGAAAGAAAAAAATTTAAGATCTGTCTTTATCTTTTAAGCATTAAAAGAAATTTGGCCAGATCTGTTACTGATGTTTTCCAATATGAAAGTCCACTCTCCCGGTATACTAACCTAAAGTCTCCTTTCTCGCCATGAAAAAGTTTTAAAAATTTAGAGATGTGTCTGGAATTGCTGTACTCGTGAGGAGAGAAGCCCAGCTTAAAAAGAAATGCCCGCAATTGTCCACCTTTTTGGACATATTAGAAAGGGTTTTATGCTGGAATCTCTCCGCAAAAGATGCAGAAAAAGAAAAACCCAGAACTGGTCTCTATTTTTTAAGAAAAACGGCGTAAAGGAACCAAAAGGAGAAGATTATGTGTTATTAATCAAGGTTTTCAGCTAAATGCAAATTAAATTGGGAGAAAATAAAATAAAATTTCTCTAATAGGAATTCAAAATACATTGTTGATTGGTCTAATAAAAAAAGATTAATTCTGTGATCCCCAACTGACAGTTTAAAAATATAATTGATATCTTAACATAATTATAAAAAATATAATCTTTTATCATATATGAATATATATATTTGATGGTTTTTTCCATGTTAAAATTTCAAGGCTTTAACAGAGATGATTCTTGTAAAGCTTCATGGGCCCAGAGTAATACAAGAAATTTGTTCACTCTTTTTAAAGAACATCTTCTTAAATTTAACCGATCTAATACACTTGAAATTTCATGGAAAACTTTATCAAATAACAATTAAAAACTATATTTTAAATGTTGTGAAGGTTTTGGCCTCTAAGAAGGACACAAGGTAGCACTCTAGGGAGAGGCATAAACATTCAGCCTCTGAGAGATCCAGTCTCTCGCTGTCCTAGATGTCAGAGAGGTAACCATTGGGCCAGACAGTGTAAATCAAAATTTCATAGAAATGGGCAGCCTCTAAATCAAGATACAGGGTATGGTCAACCACCGGGAAACGGCCAGAGGGGTTCCCCCCAGTCCCATTATTAATAGGGGAAACCTGTCCTGCAAGGCCCACAGTGGATTCCCTCATCCCAGCAACTCCAGGAAGCGCAGGCCTGGATCTTCACAGCACTATAGCGGTCACTTTGACTCCTGATATTGCTCTGCAAGCTATTCCAACAGGAATTTGGGGTCCTATGTCACCGGGAGCATGGTAAAGAGGACGGTACGGACGCCTAAGAACGTTTTTCTTGCAATACCAACAGTTACCAGCTGTACGGTAATATTACTTGGGGCACATGGGGAAGTATTTTTGACTTACATTCCTGACCCTTCATGGGTAAGAACCCTTAGGTGTACTGATTCCCCTGTTTCTTGTAGTCTCAAAGAAGGGCAAAATTAAGTAACTAAATATTTCTTAAAATTCCAACATTAGAATTTAAAATGACAAAAAGCTCATAGCTGCCTATATTCTTAAGCTAGAGGTGGGGCAACATTTGTGGCTTGTGAATCAGACATAAACATTTACTAAATATCTTTTACTTTTTAAATGAAGATACCTACTTTAATTAATAAATTAGCTTTTTAAATAAAAATCAAGGTTTTCAGCTAAATAAAGAGCCAATGTTTTTGTAAGCAATTTGATTAAGTATTCTAATAAAGTAACTAAAACCTTGTCTATACAAAAAGAAATTGATAGCCAGTTTGAAATTGAATTGCCATGGCCTAGAACAAAAGAATATCCTTACATAATATTATTCTACAATTTCATTATAATTTTTTTGACAAATATCCCAAACAAACATACAATCTAATTCTTTGAATATTTGGTAGCAATTTTAAAGAATAACGTAAAAGGAATTAAGGCAGTGAGAAGGCACTTGAGCATTCTATATTGGCTTTTCTTGCTCTTTTTTCCAAGAGCGACCCTCCCACAACTGTCACCTGAGCTTTCTGTTCATGCTGAAGTTGAAGCCTTGTGTTGGCTGGTACCATGAATCTGTTTCTCACCCAATGGTGTAAGCTGGGCCCTTCCTGGAAAAAAAAACCTGGGTTCCCCAAGATATGTGATCAGTACTGGGACCCTGCCAGCAGGCAAGGGGATCCCAAGGCAGGTACTGGGCCTGGAGGTCACAAGGGCATCGGCTACCAAGGAGACGAAACTGAACCTCACATCAACCTGCTTGGCCCCAGAGGATGGCTGGTTAGCCAGAGACCGGTAAGATTCCTCAGAGGAGGAATAACCTAAGACAGCCACAGTCGCAGAGGAGAAAACTTTGGGATCAACAGAGGTGAGGCACAGATCCTCACCCCCCCAACATTGCAGGGGCTTGAAACTTCACCCCTTCTGAGGGAGGTCTCCTGCCCCATGGCTGCTTCACTTCCCATGCCCAGCTCCGATCGGGACCCAGATGACAAGACAGAGACTTGGCCCAGCTCCTTTCGGGACACAGATGACAGATGAAGATTTGGTGCAGCTCAGATTGGGACCCAGCAACAGACAGACTTGGCTGACAGCTGCCCTATGTTCTAAATCCAAACTTAACACCAGGAATGCTCAGGGCCTACTCAAGAATGCAAATAATCCTTTCCGCTAATATTTACAGGATAAAACTAAGATTGTTGTTAGAATATTAAATTTAACAATAAAATAGTAGTTAAATTTTCAAATTAATTTAATTGGTTAATTGAAATTGGTGAATATTCAAGAAAATTTAATTGTTCTGGAAAAAAGTTGTTCCTAAAGTATTAACTTAAATTTCTTTTGGTAGTTCATTGCATGGTAAAATTACTTAACATGCAATAAACACAAAGCAGTCATATTTGCATTATAAAAATTTTCCAAAAGCCTCATAATAAATCAAAAAAAGGGGGGATAGTACAGTAATATTATGTAAGGAAAAGTATCCTGTAAGCAAATTACATCTAGAAAATTTTTTTTTTACTTAACAGCAAGACACCCATGAAAAACATACGTAGTATTAAAATAAGCCAAAGGAAAATCGTTTGGGCAAAAATAAAAAGGATCCAAAGTCAAATTTATAGAAAAAATTCCTTTACTAACTCTTGGTCGAGAATGTTTATATGTTTTCAGAAAAACAGCTCCAAGACCATGTGAATTCCTACAACAGAGAATGCTCCAGCTATGAAGACGAGAGGAGAAACAGTCCAGAAATGGAAGATGCTGATGACACCCTGCCATCCTAACAGTCAGCAGCTGTGCATCGATGCAGGTTGCCCAGGACCAAACCAGAGAGGGTCAGACCTGAATTGCCACCATTTGTCCACCATACAGAACTGAAATATCATTGTTAACACATGTACACTCAAAAAACTGTTGGACATTGAAACTGGGACTCAAAGGACTGTTGGTCCAGAAAGAAAGATACTATAGACTTATTCATTTACCTCTTAGCATAGCCATTGTTGCTTGTCTTATTTTTTGTTCTTAATATTTATTTCTAGTCTGCAGATGCAAGATTTTTTAGAGGAAAGAAAATGGGGGAGATGTCGGAAACCAAACATTGTTCTTACTAAATGGATGTAAACCGGAGGCCAGAAGGCTGGTCAACCTTAACTGCGGGACGTGGAAAGGGGCTCCCACAGTACTACACAAAGAAAAACATCCTATTGTTGAGAATGTTTGGAAAACATTTAAGTAAATAACTTTATTTACTTCAAGTTTTTTTTCTACCCTTGAATATGTTGATGATGTGTTCTAATTCTCTAAAAGCAGGATCTAATAGGCAGAATTTACAAAAAGGTTTTGCCACAAGACACTTTTTTCTCTAGTCACTTTGTGGAGTTACTGTTCCTGGATTTTTGAGAAACACTATCCTAATCACATGCCTTCTCATTTTCCTTTTATAACCTATTTTAAAATTTGTCCACATTTTAAAAAATATATTTTTATTGATTTCAGAAAGGGAGGGGAAGAGAGAGAGAGAGAGACATCACTGATGAGAGAATCGATTGGCTGCTCCTTGCACACCACACACTGGGGATCAAGCCTGCAAACCAGGCATGTCCCCTGACCAGGAATCAAACTATGACCTCCCTAGTTTATAGGTCAATGCTCAACCACTGAGCCACATCCGCCAGGCTGTCCACATTTTTAAATTGATTTGAGAGAGGGCGAGAGGAAGGTAGAGAGAAGTAGAGAAACATGGATATATTTTTCCACTTACTATGCCTTCATTGGTTGAGTCTTGTATGTGCCCTGAGCAGGGATTGAACCCACAATCTTGGTGTATCCAGGCAGACACTCTAATCAATGGTGCTACCCTTCCAGGGCTGTCTGCATTCTTTAATCCACCCCATCCCAACCCTTCTAACATGTTTTCTAGTTTATACATCTATTTTAAAACAAAAGCAAAACACTCTTCTAGTTTATTAGAACAGGAGCCCATTCCATCTAGAACTAACCTTTTCTCTCATGCTCTGAACTTCCTCTAACATTTCCTCAGGAATCTAGTCATTCTCCATCTTATCTTTTCTGACTTTAAGTATATGTGCTGCTGAAGGGAGGAGCACTCTGACTCACCTTTTAGTACATGAATATGAAAAATCTCATATTTAAATAAATTTTAAGGCTGTCATTCTATTGTGAACCTTCCCTAGCCAGTTTGGCCTGCAGACTGAAGGGTCCCTGGTTTGATTCTGCTCAAGTTTACATACCTCAGCTGTAGGCTTGATCCCCTACCCTGATTGGGACGTGTGGGAAGCCACCAATCGATGTGTTTCTCTCACATCTATGTTCCTCTTTCTCCCCCTCCCTTCCACTCTCTCTAAAAAGTCAATGGAAAAAATATCCTCGAGTGGGGATTAACAAAACAAAAAGAAAGAAAGAAAAATCCCAGGAACAAACATAGCTGATAGGAGGGCTAACTGATATAGCCACTTTGGAGGGCAATTGGTAACAAGTATAAAATTTTTAAATATTCATGCCCTATTACCCAACAGTGCCATTCTTGGTATCTACTAGACAAACACTTGTGCACAAGGAGGCATGCATAACGATGTTCATTTGAGACATTGTTGATAATAACCTAAATGTTCATAGATGTGCCATTATTCTCTAAAATTTATTGTTGAATAAAAAAGGCATGATGCAGACTGGTCAGTATGGCTGTGTCTCAGTGTTTGAACCACCCATGCATGAACCTGGAGGTCAATTTTCGGTCAGGACCCATTCCCAGGTAGGAGTGACACAGGAGGTGGCTGATTGATGATTATCTCTCCTGTTGATATTTCTATCTCTCCCTCTACCTTCCTCTCTCTGAAATCAATAAAAACATTTTTAAAAAATGGTATGATCTCTGACTGGTTTGGCTCAGTGGATAGAGCATCAGCCTGCTGACTGAAGGGTCCCAGGTTCGATTCTGGTCAAGGGCTTGCACCTTGGTTGAGGGCACATCCCCAGTAGGAGGCAGCTGGTTGATATTTCTCTCATCGATGTTTCTAACTCTCTATCCCTCTCTCTTCCTCTCGTAAAAAATCAATAAAATATATTTTTAAATGGTATAATATGATACAGATAAAAATTATCTAGTCTCTTCTCACATTTTGTATCTCCTAAAGTAAAAATAAATCTTCAGTCAACTCTAAGTCACTCTTATGGTAATGAAGATTATATCCAAACCTGCAAATAATCCATTAATTATATTTACTTTGGGATATAGTGTGCGAACTATTTTTTGTCTGGGTGGCATCCAGCAGCATTTCCCTAGCAACAGATTGCTAAAAGCTAATGTTAATATTCATTTGCATTAAGTACTAATAATTGGAAAGAAAACTTCACATTTTCTCAATTATTGATTATTGTGTGAGTGACAGTAACCTGAGTTTAAAAATTCTTCCCTAAGAGTGGAAATTACATGTGGATAAGGGATAGTTGACTATTTTCAAATCCCAGAAATGAAGTTTAAAACTATGTGTGTGTGTGTGTGTGTGTGTGTGTGTGTGTGTATAGTCATAAAGTTCTATGTCATCTTAGGCTCTAAGTTCTGCTCTAAAATTCTATACAAGGTTATTTGCAGCTGCCTCGTGTTAATCTTGGTGGGGTTTTTTGGCAGGGTGGGGAGAGGATTGTCTTTGGTTTTTTTAATCCTTACCCAAAGATATTTTTCCATTGATTTTAGAGCGAGTGGAAGATAGAGGGAAAGACAGAGAGAAATATTGGCATGATAAAAACATCAACTGGTTACCTCCTGACCAGTGCCCAGGAGATGGAAGAGCCTACAACCAAAGTACATGCCCTTGACCCAAATCCAACAAATCCAAAGCAGCTCCCTTCGGTCTGCAGGCCAACACTCAATCCACTGAGCCAAACCAGCTAGTGCTGACAAATTTTGGCTGCACCAAAAATGAACACTTTCCTATATGTGGTAATTATAAGTGTTATGTTGGAAGATTGCTTAGTGTATCTATGACACACTGCTAGATGTTTCTGTCTCTCCCTCTCTCTGAGATCAAAAAGAATTTCTAAAAATATCGATTAAAACACACACACAAAACTATCTTCTTCCACTATCCATTCCTTCCTTATCCCTCTGGCATCAGCAGATACCCTTGGCTGTCTATGATTCTTTATCTGTTGAGGTGACCCAAACCTTAATTCCTGAGGAGTGTGGATTTTTAGCAGTCCTGCCAATATTAGGTAGTTGTAGTTTGCTCTTGATTTTAATCAGTGGATAGGGGAGTACTATGAAATGCCCCATGTATCTCTTGCATTCCAGACATAGCCCCTACCTGTTTGTTAGTAGCAATGCCATTTTCTCTTGATAGTTAGGATCGGTCCCCTGAGCTACCACAATAATTTCCTTCTTTGATTTACAAGCATGAAAAGCAAACATGGCCAGATTCAACATATTAGTTAACATGTGCCCTGACAGTGGAAACAGTAATTAATATCTTGAAGCTTAATCAGATCAGAGAACTAAATTCAAATACTGTAACCCAAAACAATACAGCTGATCATAAGATCTCATCCCACTGCTGCTTGTCAAACCACACTCAAAAATTAGTAGCTGAAAACTATAGCAGCCATGGATTTCTCTTCATGATCCACAATTTTGGTAGTGTTTTTCAGGAATGACTCATCTCTGCCCCATGTCATCCCCTGGGACAGCTTATCTGGGAGCCAGGGATCCACTTTCAAGATATCTCACTCACCTGGCTGGCAAGTTGAATAGTTGTCATATGGAAACAACCCAAGACTATGGGCCAAGATTCTCCACTCTTCTCCACCTGATCTTCAATATAGATTGCTTGAGCTTCCTCACAGCCTGGTGGGTGGGTTCTCAGAGTATGTATTTGATGTGAATCAGGCAGAAACTTTATGGCCTTTCTAAATGAGCATGGGAAGTCACACAGCATCACTTCCACTACATCCTAATCATGAAAGCAGGTGGGGAATTACTCTACTTTTTTATGAGAAGGTCATTTCTAAGAGCATGTGGGATGGGAGATATTGTTGAATCCATCTTTAAGCCATCTTAAAATCACCAAAAAGATTTAATAGTTTCAAATTTCTATGTATACAATATATACTCAAAATGTGCAATGTAAAATTATCCAAACCGAAAGGAGAAAATAGATAAATTCACATTCAAAATGAGAAATTTTGAACACATAATAAATGATAGACTAAACTGACAAAATCAGTAAGGGTACAGAAATTGCAAATATGATGAATCAACTTCCCCTGTTAGGCATTTCATCTGCAATAGCAGAATATATACATTTTTTCAAGTGCATACAGAACATTTATGAAACTGACCATATGATTATCCATACAAGCAGGTTTCAATGAATTTCAAAGGATTGAAATAATCTCTAGTCTCTAATCATAATGGAAGTAAACTAGAAATCAATCACAACATCTGTAATCTCGTAACACAAATGTATACCTTCAGTCTGACCTCTCAATATGTATGTCATTATTACTTGATTTTCATAGGTATTTCTACTGTACCATGTTTAAAACTGCATTCTCACTATTTTCCCAAACTTCTTCCTCTGCCAGCTTTTTTCATCTTAGTAAAAGTCATCTCCAAATACCCTGTTTCTGAGGGCAGAATCCTAAGATCCTGAGCACTCCCCCCTAACTCCCTTCACTCTACCTTCAAAATACATCCAATCATCTTCTCTTCTCCACTACCATGGCCCTTGCTCATATCATCATCACCTCTCTCCTAGAGGATTGTGTTAGCCTGTTACTTTATCTTGTGCAATCTATTCTCCAAAAAACAGCCAATCAACATTTTAAAAACAAATTGTCAAAGGATACAAACATCCAGTTATAAGTTGAATAAGTTCTGGGGATCTAATATTCGATGTGGTAATTATACTAATAAAAGGATAATATGCTAATTAGACCAGATAGACTGGATGTCTTCCAGACGTCCTTCCGGACAAAGCTATGGTGGCAGGGACCTACTGAACAGATAGGGGTGATCAGGTCAGCAGGGGAGAGCAATTAGGAGAATCAGGCAGGCAGGCAGAGGCAGGGGTGATCAGGCAGGTAGAGTCAGGGGCGATCAGGCAGGCAGGGGAGCCATTAGGGGTATCAAGCAGGAAGGCAGAGTGGTTAGGGGCAATCAGACAAGCCGGCAGGTGAGTGGTTAGGAGCCAGAGGTCCCAGATTGTGAGAGGGATGTCTGACTTCTGGTTTAGGCCCGATCCCACAGGGGTCCCGGATTGGAGAAGGTGCAGGCCAGGCTGAGGGAGCCTCTCCCCTCGTAAACAAATTTCATGCACTGAGCTTCTAGTCCAGTGGTTCTCAACCTTCCGAGTGCCGCGACCCTTTAATAGAATTCCTCATGTTGTGGTGACCCCAAAACATAAAATTATTTTCATTGCTACTTCATAACTGTAATTTTGCTACTTTTATGAATTGTAATGTAAATATCTGATATGCAGGATGTATTTTCGTTGTTACAAATTGAACATAATTAAAGCATAGTGATTAATCACAAAAACTATGTAATTATATGTTGTGAAATATTTATTTCTAATTACAAATAAATGGAATTTTGTCTTGAATCGTGGTGTAGTATGGGTAACAGTCTTCATATGACAACAGTAAACTACATTGCTACATTTTGCTACACCAAGGAGCGGTATGTTGGTTCCTAAGACCATGGGAAATAGGTGTTTTCCAATAGTCTTAGGCGACCCCTGTGAAAGGGTCGTTTGACGACCCACAGGTTGAGAACCGCTGCTCTAGTCTATATAATAAAGGCCTAAGTGACCCTTATGGTGGAACGACCAGAACAACCGGTTGCTATGATGCACACTGACTACCAGGGAACAGATGCTCAATGCAGGAGAGCTGCTTCCTGGTGATTAGTGTACTCCCAAAGGGGGAGCACCGCTCAGCCAAAAGCCGGGCTCATAGCTGGCAAACACAGTGACAGTGGCAGGAGGTTCTCCCACTCCTGTGGCAGTGCTACAGATCAGCAAGCCAAGTGGTAAGGAGCAGCGAGCAGGAAGGCAGTACAGAGCAAGGTGTTCCAGACTATGAGAGGGATACTTGACTGCCAGCTTAAGCCCATAGACATCCTCCAAGGGCTCCCAGATTGCGTGAGGACATGCAGCCCAGGCTGACGGACCTCCTTCCCTCCCCTCCCCATGCACGAATTTCTTGCATTGGACCTCTAGTAGTTAATATTTTGTTACAGGCCTAGCTGGTCTGGCTCAATGGATAGAGTATCAGCTCATGGACCAAAGGGTCTCAGGTTTGATTCCAGTCAAGAGTGCATAATTTGGTTGCAGACTCAATTCCTGCTCCTGGTTCAGGTGTGTGCAGGGAGCAACCAACTGATGTTTCTCTGTGTGTGTCTCTCCTCCTCCCACTCTCTCTAAAGGTCTATGGAAAAATATACTTGGGTGAGGATTAAAAAAATAATAATGATACTTTGTTATGTGTTTGAAAATTGCTAAGAGGGTCCCTGGAAAAATGGCGGCGGAGTAAACAGACGCACCTGGAGCTTTGTCGCTGGGCAGAGGGAGAGAGAGCGGCTGGGAGTCGCACTGGGAGTGATTGGAGGCAAGTTGGGAGCCAGTTATCCTCCAGGAGAAGGCGGGGAACTGCTGGACGGGGCTCTCCCAGCCGGGCAGCCCCACTGCAAAGGGTTTTTGCCTGCCCGAG
>PVJN01027752.1:0-27795 GCA_004026805.1 Lasiurus borealis
CCACCTCTCTCTCTTTCTCTCTCTCTCTGATAGAGACATTGAAACCGGGAGACAGGAAAGCAGACAGAATCACCCGCAGAGAGTGGGAGCGCTAGAGACACAGAGACATGGAAAAGGAGCAAGAAAGAGAGCAGACAGATGCTGCAGAGGCAGTGACAACCAGAGAAAGACAGAGAGACATGAAGGAGAGACAAAGACGAAGGAGCACACAGGGGTCAGAGGTGTATGAAGAACTAGAGGCAGCTGACAGACAGACAGACAGACTGAAGGACTGCTCTTCCGGGCATCAGCTCCCTGCAGTAGTGGGCGGGTCCGGGGGCTCCCAGGGTTTCAGCCTCAGTCAGCGGCTGCTGTCCATGGTGCTGCCTGCGGGGACCGGGAGGGGAAGCGGGAGGGATGGGGAAATCCCTGCTCTCCTCCGGGCTGGGTTGGGTGGTGGGAGGGAAGGCAGGATGGGGAGGCTTCCCCCACTGTAAGCTGGACAAGGTGACTTTGTGGGCACGGAGGCCAGTGTGGGAGTGGGGGCTGCACACCTCACGTAGGGGCTCCAGTGTTTAGGGGTCCAGGAGCCTGCTGTCCTGCAGCGTGAAGCAGTGTCTGGGTTAACCTCCAGCTTGGGGGGGGGTGTGTCTTCTCACTGCGTCCCCCTCCGCTGCCAGGAGGATGGGTGCTCCCTGTCCAGCTGTATGGTTTGTCCTCTGCTCACGGAATGGTGTTTTCCCCTCAGCTGGCGGGGGTAGCGGGCCCCAGGCCTCCCTGTGTCCCCAGCATCCTGCTTTCCTAATGGCCATATCTGGGGCTTTGCAGCATGACAGGTCTGGGGCTTGAAACGGGGAGAACTGGAGCTCCCCCTACACCCTCACTGCAGGCCCAGCCAGGAGTGGGAGGAGGGGCCCGGCTGGGCTTTTCTCTCTCGTGTTGCCCCTAGCAGCCTCTGCTCAGCTTGTAGGGATTCCCTGCGCCTGTGTGGAGCACTCTCGTTTTGTGCTGCCAACATCAGACTGAGTGGGGTGGGTGTGGGAGGAGGGACGGGAGGAGCCAGGGAGCGCCACCAGGCTCTGGCGCGAAGCCTCCAGGCTCAGAGAGAGAGTCTGAGTCTCCCCTTGGCCCTGGCAGCCCTGGCCACGGGGAGACTCCGAGGCCCCTCCATCTTCTCCTTGTCTGGGCCCCTTAGAATTCTTGGGGGAGGGCTTGGAAACAGCTCTGCTCTTTGGGGAGGGAAGAGCTGGCCTGCCCCCTCCTCCTGAGGACTGGGTAGTGGGGTGGGGGGTGCAGGATGCACTGGGGACCCTCTGCAGAGTGAGTGAGCTCCTTTTCAGGAGGATGGCTGTGGGATAGCCCGCCCGGGTAGGGGGCTGCCCCTGGGGTCACCAGGGCAGGGCCTCCCCCCCCACCTTTCTAAATCCCAGCCTTGCTGTCCCACCAGTGGCCCACGGCCTGCGAGAGGAGCCCGAGTTCGTGACAGCGCGAGCTGGTGAGGCCGTGGTCCTGCGATGTGACGTGATCCACCCGGTGACCGGGCAGCCCCCGCCCTATGTTGTGGAGTGGTTCAAGTTCGGGGTGCCCATCCCTATCTTCATCAAGTTTGGCTACTACCCGCCCCACGTGGACCCCGAGTATGCAGGTAAGGTCTGGCCGCCTGGCCTCTGTCCCTCGCTTTGGCCCGGCTGCCCCTGCCCTGGGGGTCCCGTGGCTCAGCTTCCTCTTGCCTTCTTCCGTCACCTCCTCTCTTCTTTGCCCTGGTCTGGGAGAGAGGGAGAGGAGGTGATGCAGGCAGGAAACAGGAGTCAGCGGGGAAGGTGGGGGGGCAGGGGGGCAGGCCGGGAGGGCAGCTCTGTGCGGAAGGAGCTGAGTCACAGCCACCGAGCCTGGTCGTGTGCAGCTGTGCTGTGGCGTTGTGTCTGCCTGTACCCACACCTCCCTCTGGCGCTGGAGTGGGGCCTCCTGGGTGTCAGTGTGTGTCTGTGCCTGTGGTGGCCGCCTGCTCTCTGCCACAGCTGCTCCTGCCAGCAGCGGCCACACTGAGTCACTGTCTGTGCCTGCCAGGGGCCTGGGGGGGGGGTAGGGGGTGGTGGGGGTGTGCATGTGTGAGCATGTGAGTGTGAATGTGCGTGCACGTGAGTGTGAGCCTGTGTGTCGGTGTGTGTGTGCGTGTGTGAACGTGTGTGTGCGCCTGTGCACTGGGATGGAAAGGCGAGAGGAAGCTGGCAGGACGCTGTTTTATCTCTCCTTCTGGCTCCTGCTTCTCTCTCGGAAAACTTCCGCTTCTCTCCCTCCCTCCCGCGCCCGTGTCTCCTTTCCCCTCTCTGGCCTGCTTGGCTTTGATAGTCTGGTTTTAGGCAGATTGCCAGTGCCGGGACAGGGAGGCAGGCGGAGGAGGTTGTGACATTGGAGTGAGGCGGGCTGAGGTGGTGGGTGCGGGGAGAGAGGACCTGAGTGAGGGTGCCCGGGCCTCCTCCCTTGTCCTGGAGGAAGGGGGGCTGCTCCCCATTCTGCTGGGCTCCTGCTGCAGAGCTGACCTTGAGGTGCGGGGAGACACACCTTCAGTGAGACTAGGATGACTTTGGGGGGGGGAGAGGGGAGAGTTATGGAGGCTGCTGGGGGTCTGCTCTGCTGGCCAGCCCTCTCCTCACTGTCCAGCTCATAGGCCTGTGGCCTCGGCTCCTAGGGCCCTGGGCCCTGGCTGGACAGCAGCATCTCCAGACCTGGTACCCGGGCTGGGTGGGGTTCTAGCACCCTGGTCCCCAGCCTGCCTTCCCTCTGCCAGACAGAGGGGGGATGGGGTGCGGGCCCAGCTGGGATAGGGGTATTCCTTCACTTGCATGGAAGTGCTCTGGGGCCTGGCCTAGACCCCCAACTTCCTTCCCTCTCTTCTTCCTTCTCTCCCTTTCTCCCCTCTCTCCCTCCCTCTTCCCCCCCATCTCTGTATCCCTCACTTTGTCCCAAGCGATGTCTGAAAGAAGGGGCGCATTCTCAGGCCCGAGCGCTTCTCAGTGCCAAGAGCAGGGCTGCCGTTGCAGCTGGGACGGGGCCCGCCAGGCTGGAGGGCGGGAGGGACCGCGGCTCCCTGGCTGAGGCTTTCTGCCTTTTCCTGTGCCACCTGCGGCCAGAGGTCGGCGCAGCTGTTACGTTGGGCCCCCGGGAACGGCCTGCAGGTGCCGATGGGGCCTGTGCTTTCGCTGGGGCGGGGGTGACGAGGTGCGGGCCTCACCCCTGGGCTCTTGTCCGCCCGTCCCCAGGCCGAGCGAGTCTTCATGACAAAGCTTCGCTGCGGCTGGAGCAGGTTCGCTCCGAGGACCAGGGCTGGTACGAGTGCAAAGTGCTCATGCTGGACCAGCAGTATGACACCTTCCACAACGGCAGCTGGGTGCACCTCACCATCAACGGTGAGTACGGGCCCCTCCCAGGCTGGGGGCCCCCCGAATCCTGCTGTCTGAAGGCCCGCTGGAGGGAAAGCCTCTTTTTGGGCGGCGCCCCATCAATGACTCCCAGTCCCTGCTGCAGGGAGGAGCCTCAGCCTGCTGGGCCCCCGCCACACGCCCCTCAGCTGGCTCCCTGGAGCGTTGGGATAGTGGGAGCCTGGAGGAGCCGCTCCCTGGGTGCGGGGCAGGGGTGTGCTGTGGGGGGCGAGGGGGACGGTGATTCCTCCCTTATTGGGAAGAAGGAATCTGGTTCTTTTTTTTTTTAATATTTTTTATTGATTTTTCACAGAGAGGAAGGGAGATGATAGAGTTAGAAACATCGATGAGAGAGAGACATCAACCAGCTGCCTCCTGCACGCCCCCTACTGGGGATGTGCCTGCAACCAAGGTACATGCCCCTGACCGGAATCGAACCTGGGACCCTTCAGTCTGCAGGCCGACGTTCTATCCATTGAGCCAAACCGGCTTCAGCAGAATCTGGTTCTGGAAACCAGGGCTGAGGCTTTGTGGAGGCACCGTTCCCCGGCTCGGAGAGACCCTGCTGGTGCCGCCCCTCCAATGGAGTTCCCAGAATTCCCCCGTCACTGCCTTCCTTTGCAGGGTGACCTTTGGGTTCCTTGTGAAAATGCGTTCATTTGCATAAGATGAGCTGAGGGCCTACTATGAGCCACGCCCAGCACCAGATGCTGGGAAGACGAAGCTGAGCGCACCCTGGTTCAGCCCAGGTTTACCGTCTCCTAAACCAGGAGGATCCTGGGAAGGGGAAGAGTTTTAACGGCTGTCAGTTGTGGAGAGCTCAGGCTAAATGCTTTTCAAGCGTTCGGGCGAGGAGGCCCAGCGGAGGCTGCAGGGGAGCTTGCTGGCTCTGTGCTGGCCCAGGCTGGGGGCCGGGTCTCCCCAGCTGCAGAGCCCCCCGTGTCGCTGGGCGTCCGGACTTGAGAAGGCGTCCTCTGGAGGAGGCAGGAGGAGCTGGGGCTGCGGGGAACATTTGAAGGAGAGTGAACCCCATTGGGTGGGGGGAGAAGATGTTTGCGTGTTGTTTTTCTGGCTAGAGCCTCATCCTGGCTTATTCATTGGCGAAATGTATTCATCCACCCCGTGCGGCAGACACTATGCTGGTTCCCGAGGCTCCGACAGCGCATGTGCTTGGGCGAGCACCCACAGCTGGGTCCTTATGGCTCTGATGTCTGCGAGGGGAGGCGCAGTGGTCGGGAGAGAGATGAATGCTTCTCAGCATCGACCTGCCCTGATCTGCCCCGAGGGACGGCTCTGTCTGCCCACCGGTGGGGCTGGGTCGTCCTTCCAGGACTCGGGTCCAGCCAACCAACCCAGCCAGAGTCCTGGGAGCACAGAGCATTTCATTTTTATTTTAAAAAAATATTGATTTATTTTACAGAGAGGAAGGGAGAGAGATAGAGAGTTAGAAACATCGATGAGAGAGAAATATCGATCAGCTGCCTCCTGCAACCTCTTACTGGGGATGTGCCCACAACCAAGGTACATGCCCTTGATTGGAATCGAACCTGGGACCTTTCAGTCCACAGGCCGATGTTCTCTTCACTGAGCCAAACCAGTCAGGGCAGCGCAGAGCATTTTAGCCAGAGCACTGACCTCTGGGGAGAGCAGACGTAGAGGTGGCGGCCTGGGTCCGTGTGGGTCCAGTCTACCGGACCCAACCCATTCGATGCAGCCGGCTCTCGCCAGCCAGTCCCCAGAGACTGCTGGAAGCTGGTTTTACACCGTGGGTGGGCGTCCCCACCACCCGGCAAGCTTTTGAGTCACCTCCTTTGGCTGCAAGCTGTTGTGTGTGCCGGGAAGGAAAACTCATCTTAATATTAGCCCCAGCAAAACATAATTAGGGAGGCGCACCCGCGGCTGGAAGCCTCGCTGCAGGCTGAGCCAGGAGTCCCCACGCTGCGCGCGCGCTCTCTCTCTCTCTCTCTCTCTCTCTCTCTCTCTCTCTCTCTCTCTCTCTCTCCTGTGCCCTTTCCTGCACCAGCTTAGCTTCTTTCCCCCTCCTCTCCTCCCCCCACTCCTGCTGGCGTTCATTCAGCTGCCTGAGACCCAGGCATCCGTGGACACGCGCAGGGCAGGAAGTAGGGTTGTGTGTGCTGGTGCAGCCTCTGCCTTCGTTTGCACGAGTGGGAGTCGATGCTTCGGGGATTCCCAATTGCTGGGAGTGGAGCTGGCATGGAATAAGAGGCGGCGGAGGCTTGGTTTTTGTCCTGAATCCATCACGTGGTGGCTGTCTGATCCCGGGCAACTTAAAGTGACCTCTCTGAGCCACGGTCTTCTCTGCTACCAGACACAGTGCCCGTTGGCAGAGGCGCCAACGTGAGGATTAGGTGCAGCGCAGTGTGAGCGCGGGCCTGGCCCGGTGTCTGAAGGATCCGTGACTTGTGGGTAATTATGCGTAAGATGCTGGCCATCCTCCTTCTCGAGAGAAAACAAAACAAACAGATGAAATCAGAGGAGAGTGTGTCCGGAGGGATAGACGGTGACACAGGAAGTACTTCAGGCTGCAAGATGCAGGGGGCTGCTAGTTTGAAGGTGCTTGTGCCTCCCCAGTCATTCCCCATTCAGACCCCCTGTGGCAGGCTCTGGGGGTGCCACGGGGGGCAGCCACGTCCAGAGATAGTTGCGATAGGGGCTTTGGAGCATCTCTGGGGGAACCACCCGGTGCAGAGAGAGACACGGTGCAGAGAGAGACCCGGGCAAGGGACAGGGAGTGAGCCACGTGCAGGGTGGGGAAGAGTGCTCCAGGCAGAGGGAACAGCATGTGCGGAAGCCCAGAGGAAGGCGAGCCGGCAGGCTCAGGGCTCAGAGCACGCAGGCAGGTGGTTCTCCGTGTCTGGCAGTGCTCGGCAGGAAGGCTGAGGAGGTGCACCATCTGCTGCAGGCTTTTTAGAACCAGGCTCCTCCCTTGCCTTTCCCAAGGAGCCTGCCTCCCCAAGAGGTAGGACAGCACCCCGGCAGCTCCCACGGTGAACGGCAGACCTCTCTCCTCCTCCTCCCTTTCCTCCATCCGGTGTGCATGGGCTGAGGAGGCTGGAGCACCTCCACACCACGCCACGCAACTAGAAGGTTCAGTGTCAGGCATTTTCTGACAGGGATCACCTCTGGAAAACAGGCCAGCGGGAAATTAGAATCACAAATTGCCTCCTTCTTCTGTGTTTTCTTGAAGATCAGTTGTGTGGAAATAAACCCCATTATTTCTTTATCACATACAAAATACCTAATCCCCCCACTCCCCCCCCCCCCCCCCGCCAACTAAGCCTCCCTTTAGGTGGTTGAGCGCCTTGGAGGTGAGGCCAGCCCCTGTCCCACCCGCCCTCGTCAGCACAGGGCGCTGGTAAGACAGAACGAAGCAAGCCCGGAAGCGCAGCTGGCAAGCCGACACCGAGTTCCCGTAAATAATCTCCACGCAAACCGTTATTTTCCTGAAAACTTGAAATTGTTCAAAGTACTTTTCTGATTAGCACCTAAATAATAAAGTAATTATGTAATTAGTAATTAATTTGTCACTTCAGGACATAATTTAATTTATTATCTTTCTTTTAAGCTTGATGCCAGAGGCAGTGGAGGATGCGGCTGCATTAACTGTGTTTCCAGGGGCAGGCTTGCTGGGGATGGGGGCGCGGTTGAGGGGGAGAAGGGCGGGGGTGAGGGGGTGGGGCGCAGTTTGCCTGTGGGAAGTGAGGGCACATTTCAGGGCAGGAGGAGGGGAGGCCTGGGAGTGAGGAGGACAGGATCCCCTTGTTAGGGTTCGGACGATTGTTGCCATTCCTGTTGGTGTAGGAGACCCTGAGTGAGAATTGCCTCCTTTGAGGGTGTGTGTGTGTGTGTGTGTGTGTGTGTGTGTGTGTGTGATGGAATGTGCGTCTGCATTCATTCAGTATTCACTCCCCCAAGTGTCCCCGTGTGCCCACGCTGAGCTAAGGCTTGGAAGGTTATGGAAGTAAATGGTCATATTCATGCTTTTAAGGAGTTTTATGTGTTGTTTGTGTTTGCCTGTGGGCGTGTGCATGTGTATGCACATTCATTCATTCATACATTCAACAGATGTTGGTGATGTTTGTGGAGTACTCATAGTTCCGTGCCAGGAACTATGCTAAAAGCTGGGCATATAGCGGGATTTGTGGACAAGATCTTTGCTCTCTCTGTGAGAGAGAAACCTCATCTATCAGCTGCCCCTACTGGGGATCGAGCCCATAAGCCAGGCATGTGCCTTGACCGGGAATCAAACTGATGACCTCTTGGTTCATGCGTTGATGCTCAACCACTGAGCCACACTGTCTGGGCAAGAGCTCTGCTCTCTGAAGGAGAGATAGAGATAAGTGCTTTAAAGAAAATGAAACTGTCTAAGGGGCAGGGAATGCTGGAAGTGCCACCTCCGATCGGCTGACCCGGCCAGGCCAGATGGCATCTTGGCACAGAGCTGCATGAGCTAACGGAGAGACGCCTGTATGGAGCTCTAAGCAGTGAGGGCAGCACATGCAAAGGCCCTGTGGTTGGATGTTCTTGGCACATCCGTGGTAGACAAAGAAGGCCACATCGTTAGAGCACAGAGAAGGGGAAAATATGGCAGAGGAGGCTAGCAGGGAGGCAGGAGAGGCACCCAGGCTAATAAAATGCCCTGCAACCTTCTCATTGCTTCAGAGGCTCCCGAGGAGGTGATAGTGATGGTGCATGTTTACATTTTACAAGATGCTTTTTTCACACAGGTGTATTTCTCTCACATCGATTCTGGAGGGTGGGGGCTTCAGGAAAAGCCCAGAGAGTCCGAGTGACTTTCCCGGGGTTACCCAACACCGGGCAGGCTGGTGCATGAACTTGGTCCTGAGCTTTAGATGCCCCGAGATGAGCTGAGCATGGCATTGTGACCTCGCAGGGCTGGTGTTCAGAGAAAGGATGGTGCCGGGAGGCAAGAGTGACTATACTGCCTCTACAGGCAGCTCAGAGAAGTGCAACTAAGTCACTCAAAAGCTTTCCCCTACACGATGGCATTTTAGTTAAAACTCCCAGCGCAGGTGGCGGTGGAGGGGGCAGCCGTGCCTAATCAGAGGAGAGTTAGGAAGACAGCAGCCTGGCTTTCGTGGCCTGACGGATGCAAACACGAGTGTCCGGTATCACGCCTGGCCGGACCGGGGCTGAGGAAGCAGGGTGTCCTGCGTTGTAACGAGGTGAAAGGGAGGGTGACGGGACGTCTGTGGAGCTGGTGGCAGCAGCTGCGGGCTCTGTGGGAGCCTGGGGACAGCTGTCTTGTCTGTCACCGCCTTAGTGCTGAGCTCAGTGCTTCCCTGCAGATGCTCAGCAAACGTGGGCTTGTTGGGGAATTTGCCAAATACCATGGAAAAATGTGTAGAGTTTGGACACAGCCAGACACACTTTGAATTCCAGGTTTCCTCTCCCAGGGTAAGATTCACGGGCAGAGTATTTTACCCGTCTCCGCCGCCCCTCCTCCCTCCGTGCGCCTTGGCGAAGGTCAGGCGTGAGCCTCCGAGGGATGGTGGCACGGGTGGGGCCCGGTGCGGGAAGGATCACCGGGGCACGGTGCCTGGTGTGGGTGCGGTGGCTGATGCGGGGAGGAGCGGAGGGGGGGTCTGACACACAGGGCAGCAGCCCTCGAATCACAGCCTGAGCCTTTGCGGTCTCTTTTGCAGCTCCCCCCACCTTTACAGAAACCCCCCCTCAGTACATTGAGGCCAAGGAGGGGGGCAGTGTCACCATGACCTGCACAGCTTTTGGGAACCCCAAGCCGATCGTCACCTGGCTCAAGGAGGGGACACTCCTAGGTGCTAGTGGGAAATACCAGGTAGGGGTGCTGTCGGTGGGGCCACTGCCCTCCTTCCTCCCTCCCTGGGTCTCTTTCTCCCTCCCCAGGGCTGTTTCCCACCCCGTGTGACCAGTGACACGGTGCGAAGGCACAGGGGGAGATGGGAACAGCAGGCCCACTCACTGGCTGGGGTCCGTCCTGGGAGGGAGATGAAAAACGAGGCCCCTGCCTGCGTGACCCCCAGTGCGCGAGCCCCGAGGCCACCTCCACCTGAGGGTGGCACTGTTGGGCTCGAGGTGGGTGTTGAGCTTCTTCTCTCCCGGTCCCAGGTGAGTGATGGGAGTCTGACGGTGACGTCGGTCAGCCGGGAGGACAGAGGTGCCTACACCTGCCGTGCATACAGCATCCAGGGAGAGGCAGTGCACACCACCCACCTGCTTGTGCAAGGTAACGGGTCTGTCTCCCCGGCCGCTTTGTGCCCGGGCCTTTCTCTGAGAGCCCGGCAGAGTGTGCTTGGCACAGCTGGGGGCAGGGGGACAATGGGCAGCTGTGAGGAGCCGGACAGGGCACCTCCCAGATACCATGGACTTCACGATGGAGCTCCCACGGTGGCCTGCTGTGGCTATCACCCGGGTGGCCTGAGGCCCAGGCTGGGTGGCTTTCTGTATCTGCCTAGGGAGCGTTTAAATAATGGAGGGCATCTGGGCACTTGGTGGAGCAGGGGTCTGCACGGGCAGCCCCTGGAAATGCCCGGCTTCCCTGCCCGGGGACTAGAGGGCTCAGAGGGGTGGCATCTGGGCAGCCAGGTCTCTTCTCTGAGCTGAGCCCACCCACCTGCTCTGCCCCTGCCTGCTGCCGCCTGTTGGTGGTGGCTGTCTGGGCTGCCAGGACTGCTGGTCAGCTCTTCCTGCCTGTCTGCTGACTGGAGGCTGCGTGCCATTGGGCTAGCGTTCCCTCTGCAGTTTGGAGGAGAACTGGCCTCCTGCGGGAGAGCGCTGGCCAGGGCAGCTGCCGCCTGCCTGGAAAGCCAGCCCGGGGATGGGGATTCTCCCCTCTGTTTGCTCTGTCCCCCCAAGTCCTCCCCCTGAGTGCCCTCTTACCCGCTGCTGGGTGTGCAGGGCACGCCTCTTGCTCCTCTAGGGCAGCACTGCTCCTTGCTCTGGACTGAGAGAGCCTGGGGACCTCCCTCAGGGCTCCTGGAGAGAAGATGGGCAGGAAGGACTGTGTGTGTGTGTGTGTGTGTGTGTGGTGGTGGTGGTGGTAAATGGCTAGCATTTGTAGAGCGGTAATGCATGGGGGCAGGAGGCAGGCAGGTGCCAGGGGGTCACTGTGGCCACATCCAGCACCATCTGCATCTCTGGGACCTGTAGGGAGAGTGAGAACCTGAGCGCCGACAGCAGCTAGAAGCGTCTCCATGACAACAGCCCGGGTCTGTGCTGCTCGCTCAGGCCAGCGCTGCCCCCAGCCTCCCTCTCGGTTCCGAGCACCTTTCCCAGAGGTGCTCCCTTCTCCCGGCCCCTCCCGGTGAGGTCATGCTTGTTTCCTGCGTCCCCAGGGCCTCCCTTCATCGTGTCCCCTCCTGAGAACATCACTGTCAACATATCCCAGGATGCTCTGCTTACCTGCCGGGCGGAGGCGTATCCCGGCAACCTCACTTACACCTGGTACTGGCAGGATGAGAATGTCTACTTCCAGAAGTGAGCACCCTGCCCAGACCTCCTGGGGGCGGAGCGGCCAGGGGCCCCGGGGCCAGGCCTTGAAGGGGTGGTCCATGCACAAGTGTGGCCAGTGTCTCCACCGAGGGGTCCTGGGATGCAAGATTCACTGGGCTCTTCTTCATGCGTGGGGGTGAGAGGATGCGTTGCTCCCATGGTGGTCATGGGAAATTCTGCCCCCACCCCCCCCCCACCCCCATCTCTCACCTCATTTTCTCTCACCTCATTTTCTCTCCAGTGACCTGAAGCTGAGAGTGCGCATCCTCATCGACGGCACCCTCATCATCTTCCGGGTGAAGCCCGAGGATGCGGGGAAGTACACCTGCGTCCCTAGCAACAGCCTGGGGCGCTCCCCCTCGGCCTCCGCCTACCTGACTGTGCAGTGTGAGTACGGGCGGGGCCGGCCTCAGCTGGCGGGGGGTTCCAGAAGGTTCGGAGGCTGGAGGGCAGCCTCGTGTCAGGGGGTGTGGGGGGAGGAATGACGGAGACAGGAAGCAGGTCAGCCCACACCTGGGATGGTCAGTGGAGGTGAAACCAGCCTCGTGGTGTCTTCTGCGGGCCACACGCTGGCTACCTCACGCCAAGCCAGCCTCGGGTTGGGGTCAGGGGTCGGCAGACCTTCTGGACAATCCCGCTTGCGCCAGATGCCAGCCAGCACCTGCCTCCCCCCGGGGTGGGACCCTGGGTGGTGTTTTTTCTCAGGTGTCTGAGGAGCTGTAGCGTGAACTTATGGGGGGTTAGATTTCCACCCGCCTGGACGGTGTGAGGGGCTGGGGGACAGGCTCCCCCAGACCTGGCTCCCTCTCGCTTTCTCGTGCTTCTTCTCCCGGGGCAGCCGAGCTCCAAATGAATGAGCTGCCAGAACGATGGGGCTTTTGTGTGAGCACAAGGATTCAGTTTCCTCATCTTGAATACTTCAGCGGAGTCATTGCTGGGAGCCAGCCATTGTGAGAGAGAGCAGCATGAGCAATGAGGATGCATCTCTTCCTTTTGATTTGCTGATGGTCCCGTCACTCAGGCGACAAAGGGCCCGTTGCTGCTGTAGGTGACAGGGCTCTCCATCACTGGAAGGCAGAAGAACTGGTGGCCCTGAAGGCAAAGGCGGGGAGTGGCAGGATGAGGAGTGTAACCAGCTGGAGACCCGGAGTCTGCACTTGAACTGGGGACAAGTAGAACAGTGGGTGACCCCAGGAGGCAGCTCACCGCTGACCCCGCCTCTCCGAGCCGGGCTCTTGCCCGTCTGCATTGCATGCTCGTGGAGGGGGAGACAGCGGGATCTCCCAAGCTCCCGTTCCTCCTGCTTTCTCCCCTGGGCGATGGTTTTGCTGCTTGAGGCCAAGGGATCCATCCTCTCTGCACTCCGCTGGCCGCTGATGGCGAGGACTTGCAGCGTGCCATATTGGAGTCCCCCGCGTTGATAAGAGCTGCGAGACCCAGGACATCAGGCCTGTCCCTACCCAGCCCCGCAGTGGGCAAAAGCCAGGCCAGAAGCTGTTCTAAGTGACTTACCAAGTGCCTCGCTCGGGGCCAGACATGCAGGAACCTGGGAAGGGAGACGCCTCTTGGAGCAGCAGCCGGCCGGCTGATGTCATCTGCGCAGGAAGGTGGCGGGGGGTGTCTCGGAGGGGCAAGGGCTCTCTCCAGGATTGAGGCCCCTCCTCGGGAGCCAGGGGTGCTCCCTGTCTTCCTCTCCCACGGGTCCCTTTTTATCTCCTTCCCGCCTTCGAAGAGAACCTGGGGGTGCGATTTTCCAGGTGGGTGAGGCAAGGATCTTTGTTGCCGCTCAGGAGCAGCGTTCGGAGTATTTCCCATTCATAAACGCCTCGGAAACCTTGGAGGAAGAGGAAAAAAAACAAAACCACCCTCTCCCATGCAAAAGTAGGAGGCTCTGTCTAAATATATACCTCGGCCTGGTATTTATGTAAGGCTGTTCTCCGAGGAGCTCCAAGTGCTGGAGAGATCCCGGCTCATTCATCCTCTCCGCCTGCCTGGAAGGCCCGCGTCTTTCCCCTCGGTAGCCCTCGGGTAGCCCTTAGGGAAGACAGGGAGAACCATCGAAAGGTGATGGATGACTCACCCGCAAGCCAGGAGGCGTGGGTCTGGCTGCTGTCCCAGGAGCCTGGTCATCATCAGCTCTGTGGCCTGGGCCCCTGGTGCCCTCCAGCTGCACAAAAGGGAAACTGAGGCCTGGGAGGGCAGCCAGCAGGACGGACAGAGAGGACCGTCTGGGGTCCAGCCTCGCCCACCTCTTGGCTTAGGGTGTAGAGAGAGGAACCGGCTCGGTGATAGGACTTGGGGGTCAGCAGGCGGGGGAGGGGGTGGTCAGTGTTGACTTGGAGGTTGGGGGTCAAGGGAGGGGCCTGGAAGATGGACAGGAGAGCCCCGCCCACCAGGCAGGCGTGTGTGTGTGTGTGTGTCTTCTGGTCTGGGGCCTGCGTGCCTCTGGGCGTTCAGAACGGAAATGCTGGGGCGTCCTGGAGGCGGGGCAGACAGAAGCCTGTCGCCAGCACTGGGGGTTCAGCATGACCTCGGGGCCACCAGTCCAGGAGGCCGGGGTGTGGTGGCCTTGGTGGGTTGAGCACTGAGAACACAGTGTTTTCTGAGTGGATGGAGGGTGTGAAGGGCTGTACTTTGGGGGGAGGGGAGATGCTTGTGTGGTGGCGAGACCCCTCCCTGGAGCTCTCTCTTCTTGACTTCCCTGATGTCTTTCTTCTCTCCCACCCTCCACCTCCCCCTCTAGACCCAGCCCGTGTCCTCAACATGCCCCCCGTAATCTACGTGCCCGTGGGAATTCACGGCTACATCCGCTGCCCCGTGGACGCAGAGCCGCCGGCCACCGTGGTCAAGTGGAACAAGGACGGCCGCCCCCTGCAGGTCGAGAAGGTGCTAGAGAGACGCATGTGGGGTCCCTGTGAGACGTACCCTAAGGGGCTGCCTCTGCGGGGCTGGGCCTGCCAGGATCCCTCCCCGGGAGCTCTGCCAGGCAGAGAGCTGCTTCTCCTGGGGTCCGCAGTGGGCAGGGCACCAGGACACCGAGTCCCAGGGCAGCTGTTTCTGTCCCACCTGCCCCCCCAGGGGCGGGGGAGGGCTAGTGGAGCCCCCCTGCCCACGCCTGGCCCTGTTGGGGCTGGGGCTGGTGCGCACCCCTGACCGCAGCCCCGCTCTCTGCCCCCTCCGGCAGAATCTCGGTTGGACGCTGATGGCGGACGGCTCCATCCGCATCGAGGAGGCCACCGAAGAGGCCCTTGGCACCTACACCTGTGTGCCTTACAACACCTTGGGGACCATGGGCCAGTCTGCTCCCGCGAGGCTCGTCCTGAAGGTGAGGCCGGGACGGCAGGGCCCTCCGAGCGGGGTGCCCCATCGTGCCCACTGTGCCCGCCTTCACGCCCGTGTGCCTCCCCCAGGACCCCCCGTACTTCACGGTGCTACCAGGCTGGGAGTACCGGCAGGAGGCCGGCCGGGAGCTCCTGATCCCCTGTGCTGCCGCGGGGGACCCCTTCCCTGTCATCACCTGGAGAAAGGTACCCCCGGGTCCCGGAGCTTCCAGGACGCGTGGTGGGAGAGAGGGGTGTCTGTTCTGGGGGACCAGGTGCCCAGGAGCCAGGGGGCTTCCCGAGGGCGCCCTGGCAGCGGGTGTAGCTCTATCCTCCGGCTCCTCCGACCCTAAGGTGTCGGTGGCTTCTCTCCTCCCCTGCCCGGCCCGGCTCCTCCTCTCTGCACCCCCCCCCGGCCACCCGCTCCCACCCTCCGCCTTGCCCCCTTGCTTGGCCAAGGTAGGGAAGCCCAGCAGAAGCAAGCACAGCGCCCTGCCCAGCGGGAGCCTCCAGTTCCGAGCCCTGAGCAAGGAGGACCACGGCGAGTGGGAGTGCGTCGCCACCAACGTGGTCACCAGCATCACTGCCAGTACCCACCTGACCGTCATCGGTACGGCCGCGGGCAGGCGGGTGGTCGGGGTGCTGAGGACTGTGGGTGTCTCTCCCTCTCCATTAGTCCGGGGCTCCCCCGGGCGCCGGAGCCCTCAGCGGACTCTGTGAGGGAGGGAACATGGGGCCCCTTTTGGGAGGTCTTTTTTGCACCCAGCGACCCCCCTGACACAGAGATGAGGCCCCTGCGTGGGCTTAGAGCGCTGAAGGTGGGGCCCCATGGGGAAGCTGGGAGGCAGGAACGGGGGATCTGGGAGGATGATGCACTGAGGTCCCTGGTGGGGCCGCACAGGGCAGGTGACTGTTCTCCTTTCCTGGGGCGCCCCATTGGGTATTCTGCTCCCACTTATCTACCTGAGGAGCGTGCACCGTTTTGCCTGCATCTCTGGGAGCTGACAGCTGCAGTTGTAGCCACAGCCCACACGCCAGGGGTGTTTCCCACCCGTTTCAGGCCCTGACCGGCGATGCCTGGCCATGTACCACTCGGGAGGGGAAGCCGCTATGGCCCAGGGCAAGTGTGTGGACATGAGGCTGGTGCAGTGGGCACCTTGCTCAGCGCCGCCTCACCGCTGCCTGGTGGGCAGGGCAAGGCCAAGTTGAAGTTCTTCCCTGCTCACGCCCGAGTTCGGGTGCGTGTGGCTGTCTCCCGAGGCTGGGGGACCTTGCCGGAGAGCGGTTTGGGGATTTTTGGCGTTGCCTGTGTCCCTGAGGGAGAGGTTTCTGTGCTCGGAGGCGAGCACAGGGCTTTGTCCTCGGGTGACGGAGCCACGGAGCCGTCAGGATTCCCTGCGGCCCACGCTCCTAGGGCTCGTGCCCCTCCCTCCGGCCGGCTGGACTGGATGGCACAGTGGGCTGGGTTTCCCTCTCTCATCCTCCTGCCCAGCTCCTCCGATCGCCCCCAGCTCAGCCACTCCACGTGGGGCACTGCCCTCTGCTACTCGGCAGCTAGGTTTGCGGGGGGCCGAGTTCTTTGGGTCTGAGAGATCCCCACTTGGTTTCCAGGCACCAGCCCCCACGCCCCAGCCGGAGTCCGGGTCCAGGTCTCCATGACAACTGCCAACGTGTCCTGGGAGCCCGGCTACGATGGAGGATTCGAGCAGACATTCTCAGTTTGGTACGGACCTCTGTGAGTCAGCCCCGCATGCTTTGCTCTCTGCTTCTCCCTCCCCACCCCCACTTCGGTCCGCGCCTGGGGAGGTGGGGTTCTGAGGAGGAGATGGTCCTTCACCAGGCCCCACTTGAAGAGGTGTGTTGACCCAGCGGCTCATGTCTTGGGGGGTGGATGGGTGTGTGTGTGTGTGTATCTGGGGGACTCTTGGCGCCCCTGTGTCCCCAGCCAGAAGTTTGGGGGGCCGGTGCCTGAGCTGTCCATCACCCTCTGCTTTCTCCACCCCCGCTGATCTCACTGTCGTGACCTTGTGGTGTCCTTGGCCCATTCTGCTTGTAGGTCCCGCTGTCCTCTGGAGTCTGGGGGAGACTCCTGATCTCCAAGGGCATTGCGAAGCACCCCAGCCAGAAGGGCGGAAGCTGATTTGTGTTCTGTGACCCCTTTCCCAGGGGTTACAGACACCAGGGGGATGGGGACTCCCCTTCCTGGCCAGGTCTTCTGCACATGCATGTTCGCTCTAGCACCATGTGTCTGTCTGTCTCTATTGTGTTTATGTCTCGTACGAATGTAGCCAGATTCAGCGATTTGACATCCTTATCCCAAACTGGGGGTAGGTCAAGATCAGAATCTGGCTGAGGACCCGAGGGTTAGGAAAGGGAGAGAAAGGCCACAGCTGGCCCCTCCATCGCCTTCAGATCGCCCCCACATGGCCCTCCTGAGCCAAGAACTGCCCGCCTGCCCCAGGGGCATCCCTGAGGGAAGAGGGAGGAGCCGCTCACTCCTTCCTTGAGAAGGGAGAGACCTGTCTGCCCTGGGTGGCCATTGCTGCCCGCCTCAACCCAGAGGGAAAAGTTTGGAGGTTCAGGGAGAGCCCCCCAGACACCTCTGACGGCGAGGGGAGCTGAGAGGGAACCTGCCCTTGCCCATCATGGGGACGTGGTGGGTATTTCCCAGGGGCACATTGAGTCCAGAGAGGCCAGCTGGACTAGGTGGTGAGTTGGGGGAACTCTGAGCTGCAGCCAGATCGTACCTATCCTTACCTCTGGGCCCCCCTGGCAGGGTGCGGGCAGGGTGGGGGTCCTAACCACCCCACTGGGTGACCCCGGCCACATCCCGGGACTGCTGGGCAGCTCCCTGGTTAGGGCCACGTTAGGTGAGGCCGAGCCACCTTTGGGGATGCCAGGGGGCAGGTCTGGGCATCAGTAGGGGTTTCCCTGGCTCTGCTCCACGCTGCCGCTCACCAGTGTTGCTTTTCACTCTTCGCTCACCCGCTTTGGTGCCCAGGCAGGGAAGGGCAGGCGGAAAGGTGTGAGGTCTCCTGCCCTCCGCTCTTTCTGATGACCTCTCACTGTGTTCTGACCTACATTGGCGCTAGCATTTTTTCTTTTCTTTCTGTGCTTGTCGCTGCCTCGGCTTCAACTCCTGGGCAGACATGGTATCGAGCCTTCAACCTAAAGGGGAACCTGTTGGGCACCCACTAAATTGTAGCTCAGGCCAGAGAGGGCTGGGTGGCATCTCAGTCCATGGGGCGACGGCTCCCCCTAGTGGTGATGCCGGGCACTGCACCTATAGCAGGTGCAGGTGGAGTTGGGTGGTGGGCTGTTGTGTGGAACAGGTGTCGGGGGGTGACCTTACCTTCCCCTTCATTGTGGTTTCTAACCCTTAAGGCCTTAGGGAAGCTGGTCCCCACTCTGGGCAGACCCCCGGCCATCTTTGTCGTGTACCTGGGACCTACCTCCTCATCCAGCTCCAACCTGGTCGGGCTGAGAGAGCCCTCTGTGACTCCAGGTCCCACTGTTGGCTGTCCTTACCTGGGTGGGGGGGGGGAAGGGGTGTGTGTGGCACGGTCACCTGAGGGTTGTTGGTCTTATTGTGGCCAAATGGCTCATGGTCACGGTCATGCTGTGGTATCTGCCTTGTTTCTGGCGTCCTCACTCTCAGGCAGAGACTCTCTTAGGGTTGTGACCAGGCTGAGATGATCCCAAAGCACAGTTGGTAACTTGACCTGTGGTTTTATTTATTTATTTTTATTTTTATTGATTTCAGAGAAAGGAAGCGAGAGGAAGAGAGAGATAGAAACATCAATGATGAGAGAGAATCATTGATTGGCTGCCTCCTGTGCACCCCACACTGGGGATTGAGCCCGCAAATGAGGCGTGTGTGCCCTGACCGGGATTTGAACGGTGACCTCCTGGTTCAGAGGTCGACGCTTGACCACTGAGCTCTGCCGGCCGGGTTTGACTGGTGTTTTGAGTGTGACTCACACCTAAGTGTCCCTGGTAGGAGAGGAGGTGCCAGGGCGGTTGGTGACCTGGCACTGTGACGCCGGGCCCATCGAGGTTGGGTGGCCATCCTTCCTGGGCCGGGACCTCTTCCTGGAACCCGGGGAGGCCGGCCCAGCGCTGCCGCCGCTGCCTCCAGGAGGACCGTGCGTGCCGTGCCCTCTGTGTCTCCAGTGTAACCCACCCACCCTCTTGTCTTCCATCTCTCTGCTTTGCCAGGATGAAGCGGGCGCAGTTCGGACCCCATGACTGGCTGTCCCTGCCAGTGCCCCCGGGACCCAACTGGCTGCTCGTGGACGGCCTGGAGCCCGAGACCGCGTACCAGTTCAGCGTCCTGGCCCAGAACAGGCTGGGGACGAGCGCCTTCAGCGAGGTGGTCACTGTGAACACTTTAGGTGAGGCTCCGCGCCCCGGGGCGGAGGGTGATTCCCAGGGGAGCTGGGGTGGGTCAAGGTCCCGAGTGGCCCGGGCGGTGGCAGGAAGGGTCCCGGAAGCTGACCTTGCCGGGCCTGCTGCGTGCCAGGAGCCTTCTGGGTGCTTTCTGCGGCCTTTTTAAAAAAAATTAAAAAAAAAAATTTTATTGATTTTTACAGAGAGGAAGGGAGAGGGATAGAGTTAGAAACATCAGTGAGGGAGAGACATTGATCAGCTGCCTTCTGCATGCCCCCTACTGGGGATGTGCCCGCAACCAAGGTACATGCCCTTGACTGGAATCCAACCTGGGACCTAAGGGTGGTCGTTCCATTTTGTGGGGCCCCTCCCCCATATCAGGTTTGGCTGGTTCCTGTGGCGTCCCTAGCTGGATGGAGGAGGCTCTGAATTTGTCCTTCCTGGTCAGGCCACGTGTCCGCGTCTTCCTGTGGCCTCACGGGTCGGGAGACTGGGAATCCTTCCTCCTCCTGTGCTCCGGCCAGCATGTCCCTCTGGCTCCGGCTGCATTTGGTGGCAAGCTTGCAGTTGACCCTGCCTTCCTGGGCTCAGCGGCCACTCCTCCCTCTTGGGGCCAGAGCGGGCAGCGAGGAGCAGGGGGCATTGCCCCATCCTGCTTTACTGCTACCGAGGAGGCAGCAGTGCCAGTGCCAGCGCTGCCTGGGTCTCCCCGCTGTGTCTTGATTTCCCCCGGGGCCTCTAGGAGAGCTGGAAGCGCGAACTGTGTGGGGAAATAGTCCTGCTTCCCTGGGAAGAGAAACAAAAGATGCGTTTGCAGTACTTGTGTCAAGATGCTATCTGATTAAAAAGCTAATTGCATGTAATGTGTCCTCCTTCTGTAGCTCTCCCATTTTATTCCTTCTTCTTTTTTTAAAAAAAATATATTTTATTGAGTTTTTACAGAAAGGAAGGGAGAGGGATAGAGAGTTAGAAACATCAATGAGAGAGAGACATGGGTCAGCCGCCTCCTGCACACCTCCCACTGGGGATATGCCCACAACCAAGATACATGCCCTTGACCGAATCGAACCTGGGACCTTTCAGTCGGCAGGCCGACACTCTATCCACTGAGCCAAACCGGTTTCAGCTCCTTCTTCTTTTTATAAAAACTGATTTTAGAGAGAGGAAGTGGGGAGAGAGAGAGAAACATCAGTGAGAGACCTCGCCAGTTTGGCTCAGTGGATAGAGCGTTGGCCTGTGGACCAAAGGGACTCCCGGTTTGATTTAGGTCAAAGGCATGTACCTCGGTTGCGGGCTCCTCCCCGGCCCGGACCCAGGTCCAGGTGCGTGCAGGAGGCAACCAATCGATGTGTTTCTCTCACATTGATATTTCTCTCTGTCTTTTCCTCTCTTTTCCACGCTCTCTAAAAATCAATGGAAAAATGTCCTCGGGTGAGAATTAAAAAAAAAGAAACATCAGTGAGAGAGAGACATCTATCAGCTGCCGCCTACTCACACACCCCCTACTGAGGATGGAGCCTGCAACCAGGGCACGTGTCATGACTGGGGATTGAACCAGTGACCTCTTGGTTCCTGGGGTGATGCTCAATCCACTGAGCCACACCGGCCGGGCCCATCTTGTTCCTCCTGTGGAACTGGGCTCCTCATACATGTTGGAAGTGCTCTGGACACAGGAGCCCATGCGCTGGCCCACAGCCACACTGCCTTCTTTTGGGGCAGACAGGCTCTCCTCTGGGACACTCTTGCCCCTGCAATGATGCCTGCACTGCCATGTGGCATGTGACCATCGCCTCAGGGGACACATGCTGAGCCAGAGATTGCATGGACGGGAAGCCACAGCGACCTCAGCACTGTCCCCCTTCTCTCCCGCCGCAGCATTCCCCATCACCACCCCAGAACCCCTGGTGCTGGTTACCCCACCGCGGTGCCTCACAGCCAATCGGACCCAGCAGGGTGTGCTGCTGTCCTGGCTGCCACCTGCCAACCACAGCTTCCCCATCGACCGCTACGTCATGGAGTTCCGTGTCGGGGAGCGCTGGGAGATGCTAGACGATGCCATCCCAGGCACCGACGGAGACTTCTTTGCCAAGGACCTGTCACAGGTGAGCACCGAGCCTCCCCTGCCGCTGCCTCCCCAATGCTGGAGGTGACAGGGCTCCTGGGGTCACTGGAAGCTCTGACGGATCCAACGCGGATCTGTGCAGTCTGGCCACGGGCTGATGGACCACACACCCTGTTCATGTTCCTGCCCAGAGCTGCCCACGGTGACGGAGGGTCCCCAGACTCAGGACCAGCTCTCCCAGGGGCAGTGGGAGAGGGATTGCATCATTGAGGGGTTTCTCCAAGTGCAGACACACATGCTAGGGCAGGGGGCGGGGCAGACCCAGGCTGGGTCACCAGACCTCAGCTCCTTGCCGGGAGCCTATAATGGACCAGATTTCCCAGGATGCCTTTAGCTTCACCCTTTACCAATTCAGAGCCCGGGACACACATTGTCCTTTTCCCGCCAACCTCCTTTAGCTGGAGAGAGGAAGCCACCCGTTCCCTGGGAAAGGACAGTCTCACCTTCCTTCTGTCTCCCTTCCCTGGACGCTCAGGGCTGTGATTGGCTCGTGGCTCCTGAGAGCCCCTGCGTGCCTCTCTTTCCATCTTTCCTCTCCATGACCTCACTTGACATCAGCCGTGGTCAGAGTATTTACACCACAGCAATCGGCAAAGGCTACAAACCAGCACTTCTTTTTTTTTTCCACTTGAGAGCTGGTGGTTACATGCTTCAGACCACTGCTTTGGGTGCCATGTTTCACGACACATCCTGGCAGGGTCCATGGTGTGTGGTCGGTGGCCGATCAGTGGCAGGCCAGTGGCCGCTCAGGTCCCTGGCTGATGGGTGTTGTCCCTGTGGCTATAGGACACCTGGTATGAGTTCCGGGTTTTGGCCGTCATGCAGGACCTGGTCAGCGAGCCCAGCAACATCGCCGGTGTCTCCAGCACAGGTACTTGGCGGTGGGGGGTCTTTGACAGCTGCGGGGACACAGCCCAGAGCCACAGGGAGTCAGATCCACCTGGGGGATTTCTCCATCTCAAGCTGTGCTGATCACAGTGTCCGTAAGGAAACCGCAGAGAGGAAGTTAGCAGATCTTCTCATACTGTTGCCAGAAAGACCTGGATAAAGTTCTTTTTCTTTCTTTTTTTATATATCTCTATTGATTTCCATAGGAGGGGAGAGGTAGAGAGAGATGGAAACATCAACGATGAGAGAGAATCATTGATTGGCTGCTTCCTGCACACCCTCTACCTGGGATCACATCTGCAACCCGGGCCTGTGCCCTGACCAGGAATTGAACCTGGGACCCTTCAGTCTGCAGGCCGACACTCTATCCACTGAGCCAAACTGGCTGGGGCAGAGCTCTTTTTTTTATCAACTCCATTTCCTCCCGTGGGACCCTCTGTAATGGGGTGGCACCAGAGCAGAGACAACAGGTTGCCAAGCATCCACCGAGCGCCTGTTGTAGGACCGCTGTATAATTATGGTGCTTTTATTTGGAAAACGGCTGTTGGGTGGTGTTGCCCTTCACTCCTTCCTCTTTCTAGATTTTTTTCAGGCTCAATAAATCCCCTCCCTGCATTTTTTTTTCTTGCCTCTGGTCCCATGTCTACACATCTTTCTCCAGCTACAGTGTCTGAAACCCACAGGTCCTCTCTGTCTCCCCGTGGAGCGGCTCCCTGGGTTCCCTAGATTTAGGACCAGCTCTGGGGCAGTGGGGCGAGATGCTTGTTTAGTGAGAAATCAAGGGCACCATTTCCATGGGCACTGCTCCCCGGGGGCCAGCTGGCAAGGAGCTCAGCCAAGCATGGGGGCAGGGGAGGGGGCAGAGGAGGACAGATGTGGCATGAGAACGTTGGTGGAGCGGAGGTGACTTCTGTGCTCCGTGGGCTTTTAACATTTTTATTTTATTTAAAAAGTATAATCCTATTATTATATATGTGGGGGGTGGGTAGGTGGAGGTGTGTGTGTGTGTATTTAAAATATACTGTATTTTCCGGCGTATAAGATGACCCCCAACTTTTACAGTTAAAATATAGAGTTTGGGATATACCCGCCCTATAAGATGACACCCAGCATATAAGACGACCCTGGACTTTTGAGAAGATTTTCCTGGGTTAAAAATTCGTCTTATACGCCAGAAAATATGGTATTTTATTGATTTCGGAGAGAGGAAGGGAGACAGAGACAGAAACATCAATGATGAGAGAGAATCATTGATTGTCCGCCTCCCACATTGGGGACCGAGCCCGCAACCTGGGCATGTGCCTTGACCAGGAACCGAACCATGACCTCCTGGTTCATAGGTCGACACTCAGCCACTGAGCCACGCTGGCTGGGCCTAAGCGCTAGATGATTGTATGGTATTGAAAGGATCACCCCCACAGGGTAAGGCGTGGATGCTCTTTCTTCTTGACTGGCCGTGTGGTGGCCCCCTGGCTGTAATCCACGCAACCCTCCTCGGGGCTGGGCCACCGCGTGGGGGCTGGGTGTCAGAGTGGGCGGGGCCGTGGGACGAGGACGCCTCCCAGGACGCCCCGCCCCTCCCCGCAGACATCTTCCCGCAGCCCGACCTGACGGACGACGGCCTGGCGCGGCCCGTGCTGGCTGGCATCGTGGCCACCATCTGCTTCCTGGCGGCCGCCATCCTCTTCAGCACCCTGGCCGCCTGCTTTGTCAACAAGCAGCGCAAGCGTAAGCTCAAGCGCAAAAAAGGTGGGTGTGGCCCCCAAGCCAGCCCTCCCCGGCCCGGGGTCGGGAGCTCCCTGTCAGGAGAGACGGCTTGTGTTTAGGCGGGGAGAAGGGGGCCCTTGAGGAGAGGGTAGAGTGGCCAGGGGGACTTGGTTGGAAAGAAGGAGAGAGGACATGGGGACCGGGGGGGGCGAGTCTGGAGAAGGCAAGCGCCTGCCTGGGGTGGGGACGGGCGCCCTCACGGCTCAGCCCCGGGCCCTGTGGACGCCGGCGTGGGTGTTGGTGTCTCGGCCTCAGCAGGTCTCCCCCTCTCTCCTTCCAGACCCTCCGCTCTCCATCACTCACTGCAGGAAGAGCCTGGAGTCCCCGTAAGTGCCCCGGCCCAGCCACGCCCCCAGGGGACATGCTGCTGGTGGTGTGCGGGTGGACGGTCAGGGTGTGACAGTGCGACAGCCCATCGCGGCTTTTCTGTGCTGGTCACCGCCGGTCACCGCTGGTTGGTCTCACTGCTCCCCGCAGAAGGAGCGGTCGTGTAAATGATCCAGATTCACCGAAAACCCATTTCTCTTTGGCTTCAGAGTGTAGTTCTGTGATTTAATTTTTTGGTCATCCTAACAGATTGGCCTTCTGCATACATTTTGCGTTGTAATATTATAATGAGCTTGCTCTCTGCGAGCAGCCTGGGAGTGAAAGTTGCAGGTGGGACTGGACAGAGCACAGCAAACTGTGGGGCGGAGCGGAATAGAAGTAGAGATGCGGGTGCTCGCTCCAGAAACACCCCGAGACAGATGGAGAGTGCTGGCCCAGGAGTTTCATGCCAAACCCCGCAGTCTCCTGTGCTCTTGTCTCCCAGTCCTGTCTACCCCCAGGCGATGGTGGCTGGTGTGTGCTCAGGGCACTCACCAAGGCGACATGGCCTGGGTGTCCCCTGCCTCACCCTCCCGCTCCCTGCCTGTCCCCGCAGCCTGTCCTCGGGCAAGGTGAGCCCAGAGAGCATCCGCACGCTCCGGCCCCCCTCCGAGTCCTCCGACGACCAGGGCCAGCCCGCGGCCAAGAGGATGCTGAGCCCCAGCCGGGAGAAGGAGCTGTCCTTGTACAAGAAGACGAAAAGGGCCATCAGCAGCAAGAAGTACAGCGTGGCCAAGGCCGAGGCGGAGGCCGAGGCCACCACGCCCATCGAGCTCATCAGCCGGGGCCCCGACGGCCGCTTCGTGATGGGGCCCTCCGAGGTGGAGCCCGCCGTGAAGGGCCGGCGCATCGAGGGCTTCCCCTTCGCCGAGGAGACGGACATGTACCCCGAGTTCCGCCAGTCCGACGAGGAGAACGAGGACCCCCTGGTGCCCGCCTCGGTGGCCGCCCTGAAGTCCCAGCTGACCCCGCTGTCGTCCAGCCAGGAGTCCTACCTGCCTCCACCGGCGTACAGCCCCCGGTTCCAGCCCCGCGGGCTCGAGGGCCCCGGCGGCCTGGAGGGGCGGCTGCAGGCCACGGGCCAGGCCCGGCCGCCCGCGCCCCGGCCCTTCCACCACGGCCAGTACTACGGCTACCTGAGCAGCAGCAGCCCCGGGGAGGTGGAGCCGCCGCCGTTCTACATGCCGGAAGTGGGCAGCCCCCTGAGCTCCGTCATGTCCTCCCCGCCCCTGCACGCCGAGGGGCCCTTCGGCCACCCCACCATCCCCGAGGAGAACGGAGAGAACGCCTCCAACAGCACGCTGCCCTTGACTCAGACCCCCACGGGCGGGCGCTCCCCGGAGCCCTGGGGCCGGCCCGAGTTCCCCTTCGGGGGCCTGGAAACCCCGGCCATGATGTTCCCCCACCAGCTGCACGCCTGCGACGTGGCCGAGAGCCTGCAGCCCAAGGCCTGCCTCCCCCGCGGACTGCCCCCCAGCTCCCTCCAGGTGCCCGCCGCCTACCCGGGCATCCTGTCGCTGGAGGCGCCCAAGGGCTGGGCCGGCAAGTCGCCGGGCAGAGGCCCCGTCCCCGTGCCCCCCGCCGCCGCCGCCACCGCCAAGTGGCAGGACAGACCGGTGCCGCCGCTGGTGAGCCAAGGGCAGCTAAGACATACCAGCCAAGGTATGGGCATCCCCGTGCTGCCTTACCCCGAGCCGGCCGAGCCGGGGGGACACGGCGGCCCCAGCACATTCGGCCTGGACACCCGGTGGTACCAGCCGCAGCCCCGGCCCCGGCCCAGCCCCCGGCAGGCCAGGCGCGCCGAGCCCAGTTTACATCAAGTGGTGCTACAGCCCTCTCGGCTCTCGCCTCTCACCCAAAGCCCCCTCAGCTCCCGCACCGGCTCCCCGGAGCTGGCGGCCCGGGCCCGGCCCCGGCCCGGCCTCCTGCAGCAGGCCGAGATGTCCGAGATCGCCCTGCAGCCGCCCGCCGCCGTCAGCTTCTCCTGCAAGTCCACGCCGTCCACCGGCTCCCCGTCCCAGAGCAGCCGCAGCGGGAGCCCCAGCTACCGGCCGGCCGTGGCCTTCACCACCCTGGCCACGGGCTACCCCTCCCCTCCTCTGGGCCCCGCGGGGCCCGCGGACAACTTGGATGTGTTTGGACAGACGCCTTCCCCCCGCAGGATGGGGGAGGAGCTGCTCCGACCAGAGCCCCCCCCACCACAGTTACCTACTTCAGGGTGAGTGTGCGCTGCTTTCTCCCGCCCGCCTCCCTCACCCGGTCATTTTCCCGCCCCCCTCCCTCACCCCGCCCTCCACCGTCCATCAACCAGAAGGACAGGGCTTATCTGGAACCGCTGCAGCGTCCCTTTGGGGGGGTGGAGGAGGGGAATTCTGGTCTTTGGCATCAGCAGGGGTGTGGTCAGTGGGGGTGGGGCGGGGCTTACCTGCCCAGGGACCCTGCCAGGAGCAGGAGGGATCTTCTCCATCCAGCCCAGGGCTCTCAGGAGGGGGGCACACATGAGGGAGGGGCGTGGCAGGCCCCAGAGAGCGGTCACCCCAGTTCCTGGTGGAGTGGAGAGCTCACCGGGTCCCTGGGATCCTGGCTTTGGGGTTGGTGCCAGGGTTTGCCCAGAGACCTCACATCCAGGCTCCTCGGCTTCCCAGCCCCTCCTCCTTGCTTGACAGGACCTCAAGGCCAGGGGCGCCCCACTTCCAAACTCTGCCCTTAGTGGCTTGGGGAGCACCGGGCCCCTCCCATAGCCTCTCCCTGGGGGTGAGCGGGGGCACATACCCTGGAGGCTGGGGGCCAGATCTCAGGCTGTGAATCAGGTGCCCGGAACCACACCCCCCACCCCAACCTGTGTGCCTCGCAGGAAACTGCAGACAGACAGACAGACAGACAAGCTCCTGCGATCAGCCTGCCTGAGAGAGCACACTCTAAACAGCTGGTGTTCCAGGTACCAGTCAGCCTGGACGCCTGTCTGTGCCTTTCTCTGTCTTTTTCCTCCTCTTCCTTCTCCTCTTCCTCCTCCTCCTTCTCCTCCTCGTCCTTCCTCCTCAAGTCTGTCTTTCTGTCTGTCTTTCTTCCTTCTCCGTCTTCTCTGGGTTGCCCCAACTTGCTCAGAAGAGCCTGCAATGTCTCCATAGCATCCCTTCCCTCCCTATCCTCCCTCGCTCTCCCCCTCCCCGCCCCTCCTTCCCTCTCTCTGGTTCGGTCCTTTGGTTTCTCTCGGTGTGGCCGCCTGGGCGGGGCGCCCAGCTCCAGACGAGCTGGCCTGGCGGTAGGCAGGATGGGTGGCGGTCGAGGAGGAGCCCAGAGCCCTTCCCCTGCCCCACTCACCCCCACCCTGTCTGGTCCCTGGCAGTGCCAGCCTCCCCTCCCCCCCCACCTGCTCCTGGTGGGGCGCGGGGCGTCCTGGGAGCGGAGGAGAGCTCCAGCGGGCGCCAGGCCAGGCGGTGCGCGCGGGTGCGTGGTGCCTGTGGTGTCTGCCAGAGATGCTGTGGTCCGCTTTGCAGCAGCGCGCTCATCTGCTCTGTCCCATCGTCGGTCCGGTTCTCTGTCTCTCTCCTGTCCTTCCCTCGCCCCATTCTCTGGCCTCCTTGTCGGCTCTCTGGTCCCCGTGCTCCCCCTCCTCCCCTCTGGGTGTGCGTGGGTGGTTCCCCCGCGCCCGTGTTGATAACTGCTTTGTTTCTGATTGATCTCAGCTATCTGGGCAGTGTTGTCGAGACAAGCCTCTCCTCAGCTCAATAGGTAAGGGTGCTCCGCGGCCGGGGGGCGGGGGGCGGACAGGCGGACGGGGCTTCGGCAGGGCCATTGCTTCCTCTAACAGGGGACTCCAGACCATGTCCCTTCACCCCCCCCCCTCCGCAGCGGGGGCGGCGGCCGCTGCTCCCCGAATCCCATCACGCTGCTCCAACAGCCGGCCCCCAGGCCACGCTCGGCCACTGCCTCGCTGCGGCTTCTCGCCCCGCCCGCCCCCCCCATGTCAAGCTCCCTCCCATAGCCGCCCCGCCGTCTCCTCACTCAGACGCCCCGCCATTCCGCTGCCCAC
>PVJN01027753.1:0-27793 GCA_004026805.1 Lasiurus borealis
GTGTCCTGCTTGCAGCAGCTGTGCATGTGTTTACGACACAGACTTCACTTTTACCGAGATCCAGGCTTTTTCTCTAGCAAACAAGGTATTTATGTTTATTTATTATTTGTCACTTGTGGTCTTTGCAGATTCTTCTGAGAAAGAACCCCATTATACATACTGTTAGGAATTACTGTATGTAAATTGTCACAAGGTAAACTACCATTCCTCATTCTTCAGCTAATGATCACCCTTGAAAACACACTGAAAACAAAGTGTTGTTGGAAGCCAGGGACTAGGATTCTGAGCCCAGCTGTTTGGGTATTTTATTTTATTTTAATTTTTTTTTATTAATGTATTACATGTATACATATCTTCCTTTTACCCCCCCCCCCCCAAACTCCCATGCATACCCTAACGCCCCAGTGTCTTGTGTCCATTGGTTATGCTTATATGCATGCATACAAGTCCTTCGGTTGATGTCTTACCTACCGTACCTCTCCCTAACCTTCCTGCTGTAATTTGACAGTCTGTTTGATGCTTTACTGCCTCTGTATCTATATTTGTTCATCAATTTATAATGTTCTTTATTATCCATAAATGAGTGAGATCATGTGGTATTTTTCTTTCATTGGCTGGCTTATTTAACTTAGCATAATGCTCTCCAGTTCCATCCAGGTTGCTGAAAATGGTAAGAATTCTTCCTTTTTTATGACAGCATAGTATTCCATTGTGTAGATGTACCATAGTTTTCTGATCCGCTCATCTGCTGATGAGCACCTAGGCTGTTTCCAAATCTTAGCTATTGTAAATTGTGCTGCTATGAACATAGGGGTGCATAAATCTTTTCTGATTGGTGTTTCTACTTTCTTAGGATATATTCCTAAGAGTGGGATTGCTGAGTCAAATGGGGATTCCATTTTTAGTTTTTTGAGGAACCTCCATACTGTTCTCAGTGGAGGTACCAGTCTGTATTCCCACCAGCAGTGCTTGAGGGTTCCTTTTTCTCCACATCCTCGACAACACTTGTCCTTTGTTGATTTGTTGATGATTGCCATTCTGACAGGTGTGAAATGGTATCATATTGTTGTTTTGATTTGTATCTCTCAGATAATTAGTGACTTTGAGCATGTTTTCATGTGTCTCTTGGCATTCCTTCTGTCTTCTTTCAAAAAGATTCTATTTAGGTCTGTTGCCCATTTTTTTTATTGGAACATTTATCTTCCTTTTATTGAATTGTATAAATTGGCTGTAGATGTTGGAGATTAAACCTTTATCAGTGATAACATTTGCAAATATGTTCTCCCATACAGTGGGCTTTCTTGTTGTTTTGTTAATGGTTTTTGCTGTGCAAAGGTTTTTATTTTGATGTAGTCCCATTTGTTTATTTTCTCTTTAGCTTCCATTGCCCTTGGAGCAGTATCAGTGAAGAAGTTCCTTCAGCATATGTCTGAGATTGTGCTGCCTGTGGATTCCTCTAATATTTTTATGGTTTCCTGTCTTATGTTTAAGTCCTGTATCCATTTTGAGTTTATTTTTGTGTATGGTGGAAGTTTGTGGTCTAGTTTCATTTTTTTGCATGTATCTGTCCAATTTTCCCAACACCATTTATTGAAGAGACTGTCTTGACACCTTTGTATGTTCATGCCTCCTTTGTCAAATATTAATTGAGCATAGTGGTTTGGGTCAATCTTGGGATTCTCTATTTTATTCCATTGGTCTATATGTCTGTTCTTGTGCCAGTACCAGGCTGTTTTGAGAACAGTGGCTTTGTAATACAGCTTGAAATCTGGTATTGAGATTCCACCTACTTTATTCTTCTTTCTCAGAATTGCTGTGGCTATTTAGGGTCTTTTTTTATTCCAGATGAATCTTTGGAGAGTTCTTTCTAGGTCTGTGAAATATGCCATTGGTATTTTAAAGTGGATTGCATTGCATCTATAGATTGCTTTGGGTCAGCGGTTCTCAACCTGTGGGTTGCGACCCTTTGGGGGTCGAACGACCCTTTCACAGGGGTTGCCTAAGACTATTGGAAAACACCTATTTCCCATGGTCTTAGGAACCAACACACCACTCCTCAGTGTAGCAAAATGTAGCAATGTAGTTTACTGTTGTCATATTAAGACTGTTACCCATGCTATACCACGATTCAAGACAAAATTTCATTTATTTGTAATTAGAAATAAATATTTCATAATATATAATTACATATTGTTTTTGTGATTAATCCCTATCCTTTAATTATGTTCAATTTGTAACAAAGAAAATACATCCCGCATATCAGATATTTACATTACAGTTCATAACAGTAGCAAAATTACAGTTATGAAGTAGCAATGGAAATAATTTTATGGTTGGGGGTCACCACCACATGAGGAGCTGTCTTAAAGGGTTGTAGCATTAGGAAGGTTGAGAACCACTGCTTTGGGTAGTATGGACATTTTAATGATGTTGATTCTTCCAATCCATGAGCAAAGTATGCTCTTCCATCTGTTTACGTCTTCCTCTGTTTCTTTCTTCAGTGTCTGGTAGTTTTCCACATATAGGTCTTTTACCTCCTTAGTTAAGTTTATTCCTAGTTATGTTAATATTTTTGGTATGATGGTAACTGGGATTGCTTTTTTAGTTTCTCTTTCTGTAAGTTCACTATTAGTGTATAGAAATGCCATAGATTTCTTGGCATTAACTTTGTATCCTGCTATATTGCTGAATTCATTTATTAAGTCTGTTAGTTTATGGATGGAGTCCTTCGGGTTTTTTATGTACAGTATCATGTCATCTGCAAATAAGGACAGTTTTACTTCTTCTTTTCCAATTTGGATGCCTTTTATTTCTTCTACTTGTCTAATTGCAATGGCTAATACTTCCAGTACTATGTCGAACAGGAGTGGTGAGAGTGGGCATTCCTGTCTTTTTCCTGTTCTCAGGGGAAATGGTTTTAGTTTTTGCCCATTGAGTTTGATGTTAGCTGTGGGTTTTTCATAGATGGCTTTTATGATATTGAGGTATGAACCTTCTAATCCCACCTTGCTGAGAGTTTTTATCAAGAAAGGATATTGGATTTTGTCAAAAGCTTTTTCTGCATCAATTGATATGACTATGTGATTTTTATTTCTCAGTTTGTTTATGTGATGTATCACGTTTATTGATTTGCAAATATTGTACCATCCTTGCATTCCTGGGATAAATCCTACTTGGTCATGGTGTATGATCTTTCTGATTTATTGCTGGATCCGATTTGCTAGAATTTTGTTGAGGATTTTGGCATCTATGTTCATGAGGGATATTGGTCTGTAATTCTTTTTCATTGTGTTGTCTTTATCTGGTTTTGGTATTAGGGTGATGCTGGCTTCATAGAAGGTGTTTGGAAGTGTTCCTTCATCTTAAATTTTTTGGAATAATAGTCTGAGGAGGATAGGTTTTAGTTCTTCCTTGAATGTTTGGTAAAACTCTCCTGTGTAGCCATCTGGTCCCAGACTTTTGTTTGCTGGGAGCTTTTTGATGACTGCTTCAATTTCTTCCATAATTATTGGGCTATTGAGATGTTTCTGTTCTTCCTGATTGAGTTTTGGAAGGTTATATTTTTCTAGGAATATGTCCATTTCCTACAGGTTGTCCAGTTTGTTGGAATAGAGTTGTTCATAGTATTATTTTTTTTTTTTAACAATCCTTTGTATTTCTGAGGGGTCTGTTGTTATTTCCCCTCTTTCATTTCTGATTTTCTTTATTTGAATCCTCTCTTTTTGCTTCTTGTTGAGCCTTGCTAGAGGTCCGTAAATCTTGTTTATCCTTTTGAAGAACCAGCTCTTGGTTTTGTTGATCTTTTGAATTGTTTCTTTGATCTGTGTCATTTATCTCTGCTCTGATCTGTACTTTTTCCTTCCTTCTGCTTACACTGGGCTTTTCTTGTTGCTTTTTCTAGCTCTTTGAGTTGAAGAGTTAGGTAATTTATTACCATTGTTTCTTGCTATTTGCAGTAAGCTTCTAGAGCTATGAACTTCCTTCTCAAGACTGCTTTCACTGTGTCCCATAGATTTTGCATTGTTGTGTTTTCATTGTCATTTGTTGCCAAGATGTTTTTTATTTCTTCTTTGATCTCTCTGGTTACCCAGTCATTGTTTAATAGCATGCTGGCTAGTCTCCATGTGTTTGATTTCTTTGTATTGTTTTTATGGTAGTTGATTTATGCCACCATCATCTGAGAAAATGCTTGATATGATTTCTATCTTCTTGAATTTGAAGAGACTTTGCCTACGACCCAACATATGGTGTATCTTTGAAAATGATCCATGTGCACTTGAGAAGAATGTATATTCTGTGGCTTGGGATGAAATGTTCTGAAGATGTCAATTGATTCCCTCTGGTGTAGTGAGTCATTTAGGATTGATGTTTCTTTGTTGATATTTTGTTTAGAGGATTTGTCCAGTGGTGACAATGGGATATTAAAGTCTCTTACTTTGATTGTGTTGCTGTCAATCTCTCCCTTGATATCCTCCAGGAGTATTTTTATGTACTTAGGTGTTCCTGTATTGGGTACATATATGTTTATATGTTTACCAGAGTTATTTCTTTTTTTAAAAAATATATTTTATTGATTTTTTTTACAGAGAGGAAGGAAGAGGGATAGAGAGTTAGAAACATCAATGAGAGAGATACATCGATCAGCTGCCTCCTGCACAGCCCCCACTGGGGATATGCCCGCAACCAAGGTACATGCCCTTTACGAGAATCGAACCCAGGACCCTTCAGTCTGCAGGCTGACGCTCTATCCACCGAGCCAAACTGGTTTCGGCCAGAGTTATTTCTTGTTAGATTACTCCTTTTAGTATTAAGAAATGGCCTTCCTAATCTTTTGTTATGCCCTTCACTTTGAGATCTAATTTGTCAAATATAAATATTGCAACCCCAGCTTTTTTTTTTTTTTCATTTTCATTTGCTTGGAAAACCATCTTGCATCCCTTCACCCTCAATCTGTGTGCATACTTTTTTCTGAGGTGGGTTTCTTGTAGGCAGAGGATATATGGGTCATGTTTTCTTATCCAGTTTGTTACCCTATGTCTTTTGAATGAGCATTTAATCCATTCACATTTAAAGTTATTAGTGATAGGTACTTATTTGTTGCCATGTTTATTCTTTACCTTTGTCTTCCTTCTTCACTTTCTATTTCTTTTCTTTCTTTTTTTTAGACCAGACCCTTTAACATTTTTAAAAAAATATATTTTATTGATTTCTTACAGGGAGGAAGAGAGAGGATTATAGAGTTGGAAACATCGATAAGAGAGAGACATCTATCAGCCACCTCCTGCATGCCTCCCACTGAGGACGTGCCCGAAACCAGGATACATGCCCTTGACTGGAATTGAACCTGGGCCTTCCAGTCCGCAGGCCGATGCTCTATCCACTGAGCCAAACCGGTTTCAGCCCTTTAACATTTCTTGCATTGCTGGTTTGGTGGTAACAAATTCCCTTAGTCCTTTTTTGTCTGTGAAGCTCCTGATTTCACCTTCAATTTTGATTGAAAGCCTTGCTTGGTACAGAATTCTTGGATTCTGATCTTTTTCATGACTTTTTATATTTCATTCCATTCCCTTCTGGCCGGATGAGTTTCTGTTGAGAAATCAGCCGCTAGTCTGATGGGGGTTCCTTTGTGGGTAACTTTCTCTCTCTCTGGCTCCTTCTAAGATTCTTACCTTGTTGTTGACGTTTGCCATTTTAATAATAATGTGCCTTGGTGTCGGTCTTTTCGAGTTCATTTTGCTTGAGACTCTGAGCTTCTTGGATTTGTGTTGTTTTTTTCCTCCCTTTATCAGGGATGTTTTCTTTTTTTTTTTTTTTTTTATATTTTATTGATTTTTTACAGAGAGGAAGGGAGAGAGATAGAAAGTCAGAAACATCGATGAGAAAGAAACATCGATCAGCTGCCTCCTGCACGCCCCACAGTGGAGATGTGCCCGAAAGCAAGGTACATGCCCCCGACCGGAATCGAACCTGGGGCCTTTCAGTCCGCAAGCCGACGCTCTATCCACTGAGCCAAACCGGTCTTGGCTATCAGGGACGTTTGCTGCCATTATTTCTTCAAACAGGTTTTCTATTCCTTGCTCAGTTTCCTCTCCTTCTGGGACCTTTATTATGCGGATGTTGTTTTGTTTTGTGTTATCTCAAAGTTCCCTTAGGCTCTTCTCCTGCTTTTTAATTTTTTTTTCCTAGAAGCTGCTCTAATTGAGTATTTTTTTTTTTTGTCTTCTAGCTCACTGATGTAGTCCTCTGCTTTTTCTAGTCTACTTTTGATGCTTTCTATTGAGTTCTTTACAGCAGTGATGTCATTTTTCATTTCCTCTTGGTTCTTCATTTCCTCTTGGCTCTTAACTTATATTGTCAAATTTGTCTTCCATCCTTTTCAGCCACTTTATGACCATTTCTCTGAACTCTTTCTCTGGCAGATTGGTTGCTTCCATTTCGTTTACTCCCTTTTCTGGTGATGCTTGCTTTTCTTTCATGTGTGGGCTGTTTCTTTGTCTGCCATAGTCTCTCTTCTACCGGTGTCTGGTTATGTAGTTCTCTTCCTCCTGCGTTGATTTAAAGGCACAAAATACAACACAACCAGGTATAATGCACAAAGCACTGAACATAAATGTATTCACAATGTTAATAAGCACAAATAAGATGACCACCAGAGAGAGATCAATTAGGGGAAAGTAAAAAAAAGAAGAATAGAGAAAAGAGGAAAAAAGAAAAGAAAGAAGTACCAAATTGAAATTGGGAGAAGGGAGAAAAAAGGGGAAAAAAGCAAGAAGAAGAAAAAAAAAGTAAGAGAAAAGGAAGAGAATAAGAAAGAAAAGGGTAACAAATTATATATATGAGGAGGAAAACTCTAATAGAACAGCCACTAACTTTAACAAATGCCAGAAACAAGTACCTGTAAATTTATACAAACTACAAATAACAACTAATATCAAGGGAGCGAGGGAAAAACAGAGATAAAAAACAAAACAAAGTAAACAAAAACCAAAATAAAATGAGTAGAAAGAGCAAAAACAATATCCCAAAAAGTATAAAAAATCGATATAACCAATGTTCAAGCAAACAACTACAAAAGGTCATAGAGAAAAACAATTTTTTGGATATTGAAGACAGAGAAGAGACAGGTGTCTGTGGACTTGGAGTAGGGGATTGGAAATTAGATATATAAGTGGGGTGAAATTTTAAGTGGGTAAAAAGAAAGAATAGGAAAAATCTAAAGTAGGATAAGGGTTAGAGAAATGAGACAACAAATTGGGAAAAGTTAGAAGAGAGTGATGGCATAAAGGTAGAGTAGAGATAGGATAAAATGATGCTAAAGGAAAGATGAAAATAGAATATAGAATTCTAATTCCAAAGTAAAATAAAGAGAAAATAAAATGACATTTTTTTTTTCAAAAAGGTAAAATAGTAGTAGTAATGATACTGTTTGAAAATAAAAATGTAGTAATTAAAAAGGTAAAATCAATTAAGGAAAAAAAAATTAGTATTTTAATTAAAAGATGAAAAAAAAAAGAATGGAATGTGAGTAGTGAAGGCCATTCACTTCCTCTATTGTTCTGTTTGGCATGCCTGTTTTTCAGTCTGATAGTATTATAGTTCCTTGCGTTCCATTGCTGCTCAGTGTTATAAGCCAGTCCTGGCTTTAAAGCAGGTGGTGTATCTTAATCTCTTTATTCTTTAGTGATTATAAAAGAGTCAATTTGTGAGTCATCCCCTGGGTGGCAGTGTTTCGGGATTGAGCTTTGAGACTATAGGTCCTTTCTAGTCTGTGCTTGGATCCTGCTTTCCCTGTGGCACTCAATACCGGTTTGTGGGAGTGGGTTGCCCCAGAGCTGGTTCTCTCATGATTATTCCACTCTGATCCCCAGGTTCCAGAAAAACAACTTTCCTCTGCAGTCTCTTAGGATGTCCCATGTTGCGTGATCCTGTGGATTGGGCTTTGCGATCAGAAGAAAGGATCTGAAGAGGAAAAAGTGCAAGCCTGCACAGTCTTTTTTCTCTGCTCCTGTTGAAGCAGTTGTCATACTTTAATAACTCCCAGGCTGTCCTTCAAAATAAGTTGCTTTCTAGGGATCCCCTCTATTAATAGCTCTGAGGGACCCCTTCCACATTGAGGGATCACGCCCTGCCCAACATCCATGGATTTCTCTAGGGGCAGCTTTTCCCCAGTCGAGTTCCCACAGTGTGTGCGTCTCTCGGTTCTGCAGAACCAGAGATCTCACCAGGTGAAATCTGACTTTTCCGTGTTACTTGTAGAGCTCCTCTGAATCTGAGTGTTTGTGCCTATTGGGGAGCAGTGTCTGGGTCTTGTAGCTGTTTGGTGGGTTCCACAGCTGTAGCTTTTCAGGCTTCCGTAAACATCCACTTTCCCCTGCAAGATGGCACAGTCTCCGTGTTCACGCTGGTGGCTCCAGGAGAAAAAACCCCATGGCAGTGGGGCTGCCTGATCATGGGAACCCCGTCCAGAAGTTTCCCACCTTCTCCTGGAGAATAACTGTCCCTTAACTCGCCAACAAATGCTCCCAGTGTGACCCTCAGCTATTCTCTTTGGCTGCTCAGTGACAAGGCTCCAGACATGTCCGTTTTTTGTTTTTGTTTTTTCCTGTTTGGGTATTTTAGCAAATTATATGTTGTGTTAATAAATTGTTTGGATTGAAAAATACCAATTTTCATATTATGACAGTTATTTTTATGCAACTTTTGATGTCAGAGTTTATATTATCATAGTGCCTGACTTTTCATGGAAAAAGCACCACCTAATGGACGAATATAGTACTAGGCTGGCTTTCTCAAAACTTTACAACTTACTGGTAGTATATCAGGGCACTTATGCCATATGCATTGAAAGTCAAATACTAAGTTAGAGTTATTAGTGATTATGTTTCACTGTTAAATCCTCCTGCAGCCCCCGGTAACCTCAAGTCCAGTGATTTTTGCCAATCTGACCAAAAACGGGTATTGTTTTGATTCATTCACATAGGATGGCTGTTGTTGTGTTGGCTGTTGTCATTTTTTTATTTGAGAATCTAAGGGAAAAGAGGTACCCTAACTAAGTATTCAGGTATAACAAATTTAAAAATTTTTTTGTGGCACACTAGTTGAAAATTGCTGCTCTAGTCTATTGAGTTTGTGTATTCTAAGTACCTTATACAAGGGGAACCTGGCTTATTTCACTTAGCATATTTTCAAGGTTCATCCACATTATAGCATGTTCCAGGACTTTTTTTTTATGACTAAACAATTTTCCATTCTATGTATATGCCACATTTTGTTTATTCACTCATGTGCTGATGGACTCAATGTTCTTACCTTTTTTTATTGTGAATAATGCTTCTGTAAACATTGGCATATATGTTCAAGTCCCGTTTTTGATTCATTTGGGTATATATCTGAGAGTGCAATTGTTGGGTCATATGTTAATTCTATGTTTCACTTTCCTAGAAACCGCCACACTATTTTCCACAGTGGCTGCCATTTTACATTCCTACTGACAATTTATGAAGTTTCCAGTGTCTCCACATCTTACCAACATTTGTTACTTTCCTTTTAAAAAAATATATATTTTATTGATTTTTTACAGAGAGGAAGGGAGAAGGATAGAGTTAGAAACACTGATGAGAGAGAGACATCGATCAGCCACCTCCTGCACACCCCCCTACTGGGGATGTGCCCGCAACCAGGATACATGCCCTTGACCGGAATTGAACCTGGGATCTTTCAGTCCATAGGCCGATGCTCTATCCACTGAGCCAAACCAGTTTCGGCAATTTTCCTTTTTTTAATCATAGTCATCCTAGTAGGTGTTCCATACCTATCTATACTAGAGGCCCGGTGCATGAAATTCATGCATGAGGGGGAGGGTTGTCCCTCAGCCCAGCCAGCGCTGTCTCCAATCTGGGATCCCTTGAAGGAAGTCCAACTGCCCGTTGGACATCCCTCTCACAATCCAGGACTGCTGGCTCCAAACTGGTCATCTGCCTCTGCCTGATTGCCCCTAACTGCTTCTGCCTGCTAGCCTGATCACCCCCTAACCACTCCCCTACCATCTTGATCGACACCTAACTGCTTTCCTGCTGGCCCGATTACCCCTAACTGCCTCCCCCTCCTGGCCTGGTCACCCCTAACTGCCCTTCCCTGTCAGTCTGGTTGTCCCTAACTATCCTCCCCTACAGGCCTGGTCACCCCCTACTGCCCTCCCTGCTGGCCTATTCACCCTTTACTGCCCTCCCCTGCTAGCCTGTCACCACTAACTGCCCTCCCCTACAAGCCTGCCCTCCTCCCCCAACTTTCCTCTCCTGCAGGCCTGGTCTCTCCCAACTGACCTCCCCTGAGGGACTGGGTTCCACTCCCCCAAGTGTCCCTGGTTTCTCCCAACTGGCCTCTCCTGCTGGCCTGGTCTTTCCCAACTGCCTTCCTCTGCTGGCCCATTCACCCCTAAATGTCCTCCCTGTTGGCCTGATTGCCCACAACTGCCCTCCTCTGCAGGCCTGTGTCTCACCCCCTCTCCCCCCAAACTGCTCTCCCTTACTGGCCTGGTCTGCCTCAACTGCCCTCTGCCAATGTGGTCACCCCCAACTGCCCTCCTCTGCTGGCCTGGTCACCCCTAATTGCCTCCAACTGCCCTCTGCAGACCATTTTGTGGTGACCATCTTGTGTCCACATGGTGGCAGCCATCTTTGACCATATGTGGACAGCCATCTTGTATCTTGGAGTGATGATCAATTTGTATATTACTCTCTAAGCTTTAGGATTTTAACTCTCATATTTAGATTATTGATCCATTTTGAGTTAGTTTTGCGTATGGTTTGAGATGGGTTTCTTGGGGAGTTTTCAGCAGGGAGGATGTGATCTGATGTACTGCCTTGGCAATCTTATGTCATAAGTGAATAGTGTTGACTAGAAGGCTTCGTATAATCAGACTAGATAGAAACCTAGATGTGCTGAGTGAACACTTGCAGGAAAGGTTGACCTTTGTTTTTATTTTTATCCCTAAAAAAGCATTCCTACTACCTTAATTTTATTAGAAATATTACATAATCAGTAATCTGTCTCTACTAAGAGATGATTTTCTTCTTTTTTTCCTCCCTCTAGATACAGTTTCCCAAAATTCCTCTTTGTCTTATTGCTATGAAGTAAGAGTTACTCATCATTCTCAGAACCCTTCTCCAGGAAGCAGCAGCCCTCGACCTTCTGTGGTTGGACGCACAGGCCAGCGCCCTAGAGGAGATGGCCAGGATTGGGATGCAGTGTCGTCCAGGTGATCGTGGGAAAGCCTGGTTAGCTTGTATGTGGGTTTTAATTTCACAGAGAGATCATTATTTTTCTCTGTCTTCTCTTTGTAACATTAGCTCAGTAATCTCCTTGGATTAAACCAGTGGCTTTCATACCTTTTTGATCACGACCCACAGAAAGACATAAATATTATATTACAACTCTGTACTCAGCACACAAGCATGCATTCCTCGTGTAGATTTTCACCCCTAAGTGTCAACTTCCTCATGGGGCCTTTCAGGGCTTGAGAGAACTTGGCTTACTGCCATATTTTGGGGATGTTTGGGATATGGAAATTGAAGAAGTGATAGAACGAGTTCTACATGTCCAGTAGCATTAGTGTGTTTCTGTGACTTAGGTTCACTTGTGAATGACATTAAAAATCAAAATTTTAGGGTCTTTGCAAATATAAGTTCAGGCCTTCTATACATATTTATCCCCACTCTACCACTTTCACTCAAAGTAAGGATCTTTTTATAAAGAAAGCCAACATAGATGGGATGTTTCAATTTTTGGTGTGTTTTCAAAAACTATGTGATTTTGAATATACTAACTGAAGTAGTCTATTTTTCATGTTTTTTCTAGCACTTTCTAGCATTCTTCAGTTATTAACATTGGCTTACTTGGAATATTTGGTGGAAATGACAGAAAATTTAATCAACTATATCTTGTTTTGACCTTATGAGTTAATTTCAGAAGAACTTTGCAATGAATTTTTGCTTTCCTTAAATGAACAGGCAATCTTTGCTAATGCTCATTTTTACTGCATTAATGTTGACACATTTCTAGAACATCAGTTTGAAAAGGAAAATAGAAAGGCCATTTTGGTTTCATTTGCAATTTTGAGCCATGTTGATGGAATTTAATGCCATGACTTCATCATGGTTTCTACAAATCAAACCAGAACTGTTACATGAAGCATTAGACTCATGTTCAACCTAAAGCACCCAGTGCACCCATCACAGAAGTGCAGTCCATCTGTCTGTGGGCCGTCTCCTTATTCAGGGATTGTCCTGTTTTTTTTTTCATAGTGGGAGTAGCAGTCATGTGCATTTGAACTCCAGGATTTCTATCCCCTCACCTTTGGATGTGACATACATCGACCTGCCCGAGCTGGAGACGGAAGACACGCTGCAGCTGCAGTTCCAGCAGCTCAGCCTCCCCCAGTTCTGTGTCTGCCTCCTGGAGTCCACAGTGCCTCTCTTGAGAACAGGTCTGTTGTTTGTGAAATTATAGTACTTTTTATGTAACCTGTGATTGTTTTTACTGTTTTCTGGTACTCTTATTTTTCTTTTTTTCACATTCTATCTATGCTGGGACCTTTAGACTCTGCATTTATTGGGGAACAAATTCCTAAGAAAATACAGCCTTTTTTATTTCTCAATTAAATGTGGTGCTATGAAGTATCACCTTCCATCTGTGGCTATTTGTGCACAGGCTTCACTCTGTGTGGCTGCTTTAAATGTAATCACTAAGAAATCCATGCAACTGCAGTCATTTAGAGAAGGTGAGCTGCACAAATAGACCAGAATAAAAAAATCTGTGGTTTTTGCTTCTTAGGAACTTTTTGTTTTGCTCTCAGTTCAATCTTTTTATTCGGTTGTTACTTAAGCTATGAACATGTTAGAAACATACCTACAACTGGATTCTTACCTATTTTCTTTCCAAGGTACTAGGTGAAGTTGCAAAGGTGTATTGTAATATATACACTGGAACGTAGTTGTAATGTTAGTGACGAGTGATAGAAAGATACCAAAATGGTGAGTGGTGGACAGTCTAGCAATCAAATAACAGTTATTATGAGTTGAGCTCTTTGGTTTCATGTGCATTATTTCATGCTCTCTTCACATCAGCCTACTTTATCCTTCCATTGTAGTAGTTCTGCTTCTATCTCCATGTCACAAATCAGGAGCTGTTCAGAAACTAGTCCAAGGTTAGACAGCTAAGAACAGACTTGATTCAAGGTTCTTTTTAAGCCAAAGTCCACTCTCTGAAGCACTTTGCATTTTGAAAGTAAAGAAAGATTTGGAAGCAACAATGATTTTTATTCTCTAAATATATACATTTTTAGTAATTGATAAACTTTTTGAGATATAAATACAAGATGAACAAGTTTTGCCTTTTTTCATTTTTATTGGCTGAGTAAAGAACATATCACATTCTAATAGTTTGTTAAGTCCTATGACTACTCTTTGCCTGCTTGAGCGTGATGGGGAGCAAAGTGGGAGGTAGGTTTTTGTTTAGAAAGTATTAAAATTTTTATTTTATCCTGAGGAAAACTGTACACCTAACTTGACAGAGTGACTTTGCTTCTGGGAGTTAGGATACATAGTAACTCAGGTACCAATAATGTGGTGAAGGAAAATCTGAACTTGGCATTATAAAATTGGGAGAGAGAGAGATGAACTTGGCATTATAAAGTCCTAGGAACCCAGCACGAGGTGCCGCCCACCCTCGAGGTGCTGGCCCGGCCCTGCCTCCCTCTCCAGCCCTTGAAGCAGCCTTGGCCGATGCTGATCAGGCCCTTCCCCAGCGCAGGTGTGTGGAGGCCCTAGCTGCTCCACCCTTGATGCTGTGTGCGCAGCCTCCTCATGAATGGTCAACCCATTTTGGTGTCCCAGTTAATTAGCATATTTCTCTAATATAATATATGAAGACTAGAGGCCTGGTGCATGAAATTTGTGCCCGGAAGGGGGTGTCCCTCAGCCCAGCCTGCACCCTCTCCAATCTGGGATCCATTGGGGATGTCCAACTGCCAATTTAGGCCCAATCCGCAGTTGGACATCCTTCTCACAATCCGGGACTGCTGGCTCCTAACCACTCTCTTGCCTGCCTGCCTGATTGCCCCCTAACCACTCCTCTGCTAACCTGATTGATGCCTAACTGCTCCCCTGCTTGCCCCCATCTACCTTCCCCTGGGGGGCTGATGCCTGATTTGCCCCCATCTACCTTCCCCTGGGGGGCTGAGGGGACTGGGGACTCCAACTGGATGAGGCGGGGCTGAGGGGACTGGATACCACCATCTTGTGGCTGTGGGCACCACCATCTTGTAAGGGCGTGACAGTCAATTAGAATATTCTCTCTTTATTAGATAGGATACTTAAAGCCCTGGCGGCTTGCCTCTGCTCTCACAAGGTCATCTGGAAAGATGTCCAGTCTAATTAGCATATTATGCTTTTATTATTATAGATATCTTTGCATGGTGTATGAGAACAGTTTTAGATTTAATAATTTTGCATTTAACCTTTCCTTAGTTTGCTTTAAAAAGTCAGATTGATAAATATAAAGCTGTATCTTGATACATAAAATTTTCTAAATGTTCTCTTACTCTTTTGTGGTCAATTTTTGCATAATTTATTTTTTTATTTTTTATTTTTTAAATATATTTTATTGATTTTTTACAGAGAGGAAGGGAGAGGGATAGAGAGTTAGAAACATCAATGAGAGAGAGAGACATCGATCAGTTGCCTCCTGCACGCCCCCTACTGAGGATGTGCCTGCAACCAAGGTACATGCTCTTGACCGGAATTGAACCTGGGACCTCTTGATCCATAGGCCGATGCTCTAGCTACTGAGCCAAACCGGTTTTGGCAATTGCATAATTTATAATTCATAAGAGATTTCTAAAAGAACTTTCTATAGCTGTTCTGATGAAATGATTAACCTAGACCCTTATGATCTGGTAGCTTACTTTTATTCATTAGAAATTGACCTGAGGAATGTCCGCCTTACTTAGAATTGTGGATTGTGGCATTCCTTTGTTGTTATGGCTTTATGAAGAAGGACATTACGCTGGTGGGTGTGGCTCCAATGGCACAGTTCTTTTGGGAATTTTTTTAGAGTTTAATGTGAGTGTAGGCTTGAGAACCTATTTCAAATAGAACTTCAAGTTTCTTCAGCTAATGCCAGCATGGACATTTGTATTTCAGTTGCTCCAGTCCAAGCTTAGCTTCCCAGGCAGCTCCTGTGCAGGAAATACAGTTTATGACGAGGCTTAAGCCTTGTGGTACTACACAGGAAATCCTTAAAATTGTTTTTTAAATTGCCCTGGTGCTTTGTCATATGTTCCATCTGAAATGAATGGTCTCTGAATTTGAAAAATTAGTTTAATCTGTCTCACCATACTTGTAGTTAAATTACTGCCACTCTCTTCTTGAGTATCTTTCCCACTATAAGTACATTTGATTTGTTGTAGTTAAATAGCATATGATTAGAAGTCTTTAATGGTGGTTGTCAATTGTGGCTTCCCTGTTTATCTCTTTCAATAGTTCTAAAAGCATATAAGATATTAAAAAGAAATAGAAATTTGGGGGTGTGACTAGAAGATTGAGCAATGTGGCATTTAGCTATTTATTTGAAAGTTAACTTTTTTCTTCTCTCTCCTGGCTGTTTTTCTAGGTAGCAGACAGATGATAATAAGAGTTCTGGAATTGCTTGCAGAGGATTTGATACTTATTGGTGAAGCAATTTCAGTAGATATCTGGGACGACAGCAGTCTTTTTGCTATAGATATGGTGAGAATCAGTTATTTCCTTGGGATTTGGTTAGTAGCATTTTATGTTATGTTACGTTATGTTATTTATTTTATTTTGATCCTTTAAAGCTGGCATCATTGTCTCATTAGGCTTTGAATTTCTTTCTTTTAGACACAGCAGTCCCAGGCTTATTTTGTGAATAGTTTGGAGTAGGCCATTTCTCCAGAGATTCTGGTTTCTCTTAATGGAGGAGTATGTATCAAGACCAAAACAAGCCATTAGGGCTGTTTTTTGCACATTATCATTTTAGAATGTAGGTGTGTGAATATATTTAATGGGTCTTAACAGTTTTAATAAAGTATAATTGACATATAATAAGCTGTACATGTTTCTTAAAGTTTGTTGCTGTATTTTGACACATAGAGACACCCATGATATAGATTAGCTTACATTTTTTAGAATTTTATATGAATGTATTCATTGTTTGTATGCTTTTTTGTCTTTTTTTTCCCCCTTTAATTTGATTACTTTGAGTTATAGCCATGTTGTTGCATTTATTAGTTAATTTTATTGTTGGGTGCTTTGTTTTTTGCTATTTGTATTTTAGTAGGGAAAATATTTTTGGAAAATATGGCATTACATTTTATTTTCTTTGAAAGAAATCTTTTGATTAAGTAATATTTTGCATGTGCAATCAATACATATACAAGAGCCTTAAAATATTATATTGTAATATAATATTTAAGATATCTATGAAATACCAGAGTGTTCCCATGTAATTATAAATGTATCCTTTTTTACATTTCAGTATGTCATAAATCATTTGTCATTTTATATTATTTATTTTGCTGTTATTGGATAAGCTTGTTTTCTTGAAGAACTATGTTCTGTATTTTAATGTAAATTGTAACAGCCTTTTTTTCTTGCATTGTCAGAGAAGCGGAAGCAAAATTTATTAGTTATAAAAATATATATTGACTCTCATAGTTACTAAAGTGTTTTCTCTTTATGTTGTTTTGACCTAGGTTGTATTTTATTAAACTTTGTTATATGCTGCCTGAAATCATTGTGAATAGAGATTGGACTATAAAAAAAACACACACACAAACAAAATACTGATGTTTATTTACTATCAATACCCATTTATAAACTTTCCTTTAAAAACAAAAATTTATTGAAATGAGAAACAAATTAAATATTTTACAATTGGTATAATATACTGTTCAAGCCTTTCAATTTCTTTATTTATGAAATAGGGATGATAGTTCTTCATTTTAGTTTTTCTTTTGCCCTTAAAGTTACCATACTTCTTTGTAGTACTTTTGAGTTTTTCCTTAGATATGTGAAGACTGCTTTATCAGTTGCTTCTTAAATTAACTTAAATTTTGTTGGCCAGAACATTTATCTGTAAAAGTTAGTCATTCACTTTTAACTTTTGGCTGCTAATCTTTTATGATTCAGTGAATTATTTTTACTTTAAAGGTTAAGTCTGTGGTATAAGCCAGCTGGTATGTTAGACATGTTAAATAAAACAGTATTGTTTGAAATCATATTTGATCTACTTGTTTAAAAGAATAAATGCCTCAGGAAAAATCTTAGTAACTTGGCTATCTAAATAATAAACACATAATATGCTAATTAGACTTGATAGCCGAACCAACTTCTAGACTAAGCAGGGGCTGCAAGGGCTGAGCCCCTTGCAGGCATTTCGTGCATTGGGCTTCTAGTATATTAATAAAAATAAACAAGTAGAATTATTGAATGTTCTACTTTTGCCAAGTTTAAAAAGAAGGAAGTGTTTTTGTTGACTCATTAAAGGAACAAAATAATAAATGTGTTGTTACCAATTCAGAAATTAAATACTTGAGGAATCAAATCTCTAGATCTTTCCAAATAGTGTTAACAGCAGTCATGTCTGGAACGCCGTCATTCAGTTTGTGTATGCATAGCAAAAACAAACAAACAAACAAACAAACAAACAAAAAAACTCCACAGTTGAATATTTTTTATTTCATCTTAAGTAAATAAAAATGATTTTTATTAAAATTATTATATTTTGTTAAATAAAAAATTCATTAATAAACCACTGTAAAAATTAGGTTGATCTTAAGTGTGCCATCTCTTTGCTTCTCTGTGAAGCCAAGTCTTTTTCCTTATTCAGACAGTAAGAAAGGAGACACACCTCATGCTGCATAAACCCAGACTGTGGGCTGGGTTATGTTCATTTTTGCCTTCTCTGCCACTCCTGTCATCCCATTGCCACTGAAAAAAGTTTTTTCTCCTTCTCTACGATTCATTGCTTCTAAATTCATGCCAGACCTGCTGTGAGCTGGTAACTTAGATGCCTGGGCTTATGGGAAGACTTGCTGATTGGAGCAGGCTTCATACCCAGTGAGGACTCACTGGCGGGGGATGGACCAGACTGTGGATTTGTAACTGGGTTAGTGGGGATTCTAACTTGCATACACCTTCCCTGCTGTTTCCCTAGTCAGAGACAGTTATTTTAGTTTACCACACATTTCTGATTGCCTGTCATAGACTAGGCATGGCAGTACAACATGAATGAGGGGCAACTTTGACTTTGGTGGGACGTAGATCCATTTATTGTGACACCTGTAAAATGGAGGGAAGCATAGATGAATAATAGCTAAATAAAGATCAATTAGACATACTGCTTACTAGATAGATACTATTTAACTACACTGTGTTTATGAGGCCATTTAATCATCACAACCCTTTAAGATAAATATCCATGTATAGATGAGAAGATGGAGGCACAGTTTCTTTTTCAAGGTCAATTCCATGTTTTATTGCCAAGGGTGCTTTGAAAACATTGTTATCCTGGGACAGGAAGGACTTCTTGTAAATTGTGACTGAACTGAGTCTTACAATACAATTATGACTTGGCTAAGCAAATGAAGGTAGGCTGTTTTACCTGGTGAGGGAAGAGAATGGCTGTTTGGTGGTAAAGGGTGGAGCTAGTGGGGCAATGCAAGTTACTATGGGAGGTGGAAATGGCACAAGAGGCTGGGGGCCTGTTGAGGCTCTGCTTTCTGCTGGTGCTGAGTGGGTGGCAGTCATTCTGAAGGCCGGTGAGCTGCCCTTCAGAGGGAAAGTGCCTGGTGAAGGCCACACTTGCTATAGTGATCAGCTGCAGAGTGGGAGGGAGAGGGGTGTGAGGCTGGAAGCATATGGGGGACATCCTGTGCCAGTCCCTATTTCAGATGCTTTACGGAGCCCACAATCTGTTTCATGATGTGCAGAGATGGAGGAATCTCTATAAATTGATTGCACTATAAATTCTGTTTCAGTGGGAATATTTAGAATATTATGCTAATCAGATATTTTAATTTTGTACCTTCTTTTGTAAAAGCTGTGACTTATCTTCTGAAAACTGCCCATCCCGCATCAACTACTTCACAGGTCTTTAAACATTGTTTTAGTTCAACAAATTAAAATTGGACTAGTTATTATTTTTCAATCCCTTTTTTTTTTCCTTAAAAAAAGCTAAAAAGAAACCACTTTTATTTGGCTTAGAAAAAATGTTGGAAATTGTGAAAATCCAAGACTGATTCACATAGTACTTCCCTTTTGCACTATTTTGAGAAGCACTCAGTTCATTATTAGAATAAGGAAAGTTATTTGGAACAATTTCACAAGTAAATAGACTTCTAATAAAAGCCCTCTGATACTGAGATATTAAATATGTTCATTGATTTACTAGGTGTACTGGTTAATAATGGCAGATTTTGTAATCAAAGAAAACACGATAATTTCAAGAGAAATATCAAAAGTGCTTTATTCAAAATGCCCATTGCTAGCTACACATTTTCCCCAACTTTCAGATAATTTGTGGATACTGTCCCAATAGAACTTTTCTTATTTTGAGGCAAACCATTCAGAGACCCAATTTTCCACTTCTTCGTATGTTTTGAAGTGCTGCTCAGAAAGTGCATGTGCCATCAATCAGAACAAGTGGTAATCTGAAGGAGCAAGATCTGGTGAATATGGTGGGTTGGTTACTAATTCCCAGGCAAGATCTTTGAACATGTCTTTAACTGGTTTTGAAGTGTGTGATGGTGTGTCATTATGAAGGAAAATTTCTTTGCTGTGTCTTTTGGCACATTCTGGTCATTTCACAATCAAAGCATGGTTCAAATGGATTATTTGTTGTCGGTAGTGATCAGTATTAATGGTTTCACCTGATTTTAGAAGCTCATAATACACCACACCTTCCTGATTCCACCAAATGCAGAGCATTGTCTTCTTTTTGAAGAGATTTGGCCTTGCAATTGATGTTAATGGTTGACCTGGGTCAACCCATGATTTTGTGTATTTGGGATAAATAATAAATCCACTTTTCTTCGCCAGTCACAATTCAGAACAAAAATTTCTTTTGTGCTGTTTAAGCAACATTTTACTGATGACTTTTCGGTTTTCCATTTTTCTTCCTTTAAAATCTTTCTCGTTGCTTGTAAATGATCCGAAATTGTCTGCTGAGCAATGTTTAATCTTTCTGCAAGTTGTTATTGAGTTTGACAGGTATCTTCATCCAATAACGCTTGTAATGTTATTCAAACTTTTTCCATTGACCTGGATGTTTTTTGTCTTTCACATTGAAATCATCACTTTTAAAGCATTTAGACCAGTGTTTACAAGTATCTTGAGATGGAGCATGTTTACCATAAGCTTTTCGAAGTATACAGTAACTTTTTCTTCAAAATAAAGTAATGAATTATAACTTCCCACAAATGCTCTTTTTGACACAAAATTCAACATTTTTAAGCATAAAAGTATCTATTATGTTAACACCTTCAGCAGATTTGACATATAAAGTTTTGAAGCTTGCTGTCAATACTACAAAATAGCATTCATATCAAATTGCATACATATCAACATGTGTAACTCCATCCATTGAAAAAAATCCACATTATTAACTGGTACACCTAGTAAATTGTAAATTGCCAAAATTAATCTTGAATAACAAAGATATCTTGTCGGAGTATACAAGTATTATTTTAATAGAGAAGTATGTAAAAGAATTTCCAGCTAATGTGATAAGATTGTCACTATGTTTTTGAGTTTTCTCTAGACCAGTTATTATTAATATAATGGCCCTTATGTTATTTTTATTTTAGTTTTGTAAACTTTGCCCTCATTTTGGTTTAAATTTTACTTTTATTTCCTTCGGATCAGATAATATAGCCTTAAATATACAAATACTGAAGTTTTCTTTGTGATTAAATAAATGGTTAATCTTTGTCAATATCCTTGGAAACTTGAAGAGTTGTATTCTTTGTGATGTTCAAAGTTTATATCTATTTTATTAATTAGGCTCAAAAAGACTAAGTGAAAACCTGTAAAATCCATCTTCATTTCAGTAACAAGTTGTACTTGATATTGTATTTTATTCAGACTCATTCATATTTGGTCTTTACCATTAATTATGGATTTCATCAACAGACAACAACCCCTTTTACCCAACCCTTTTTTTGGTCCTGAATTATTAAATTATTAAATACTTATATTTTATGTATTTTGTTAATTTTTCACTACACACTTAATTTTTAACTCTTTGTTAGAAGTCATCAAAGTAAATGCTTAAAAACTTGTTAGTTTTTTAAAAATTTAGGTGTGTTTATTATTCTTTATTAGCAGTATTGACTCTTCTTATTGAGAGGAGTAATTGCTTTTTGTTCGTTTTTATTATTTAATGATAATATTTTAAATTGTCCTCTATTACATTTGCATACTGACCCCCAAGTTGATTGTTTTCCTGTTTTGTGTTCAAATGTTTGTAGAAAGAGAAGCTGCTCGCAGTGCTGGGGTCCCTAGGAGAAACCATGTGTTACCATCAAAGTAGCGTCTATGTAGAGCACACAGAGGTCGTTCGCAGGCTCCACAGAATGGCCTTTGTCAGCATCTCACTGTTTGCAGCTCGGCTACTGCAGATGCTGCTCCCTGTTGAAAAGGTAAGGCAGGAAGTGGTGCTCACCTGTAGCTTACTGAATATTACACATACACATTGTAAATCTCTTCTGATCATTGCACGCTGTACAAAGTGGAAATGTGGGAATGTATGAATGACTAACATTTTTGATAAATCATTTGATAGAAAAACATTAATTCTGTAAAGTTTCTTTTTTTCTAGGATCTTTTAAAAATGATAGTTTAACATGTTAGACAGGTGTACAGTTCAATGTATTTTATTTAGTGAATGTATTGGTGCTTAAAAAGTGACACTGCCTAGAATGTGAAACCAACATTACTGGAGCTTCAGAGGTCCGTCCCTTCCCATTCATTACCTCTCTTTCTTTCCCAAGGCTAAACTCCTTCTTTCTGGTTTCGTCACCATAGATCAGTTTGTCTGTTTTTAAACATTATACTAACGAGATTATAAAGTTTGTACTGAATATTATTTTTATTCATCACTGTTACTGCTTGTACTTGATTGTTATTTATTGCAAACTATGACTCTATTATGTTAAAGGTAATTTTAATAATTGTATATATTTAAAAAAATTATTTATTAACTGTAATTTTAAATGGAGGTTATATCTGAATTTGAATGTTAGTGGTAAAAATATCTTAAATGATCCATGCACAGGTGTTTAGTAGTATACTTACTTCAAAAAGAAGGGTGCATACGCTTACTTAAATGAAGGTGCAGGAGAAATTTCTTCAGCTAAAATACTGTTTCCTATACCTTCTGTTTCCCTTGTTATAGCCACTTGCCCTTTTGTACCCTAGAATTCTGCAGAGTATGTAGTCCAAACTCCATTTTTCAATACATTACATATGCAACATTGTCAGATAGTCTGAGAAAACAAGAATAGCCTATTACATTATAAACATAGTATTTTGTTTGGGGAAAATAACACCATTTTTGTTAATTTAAATGAGTGATAATTTTTCAAGGCATAAACATTATAAATTGAAGAGTTCTAGTCTTATAACACTAGAATTGTATTTAAAACATGTGTGTCACTTTACATAATAATATCTCTATATAAAAGCCTAAAATGTTAAAACCAGACGACTGAATGACTGACCCATAACAATGATGCACACTGACCACCAGGGGGCAGACAACTCAGGAGCTGCCTCCTGGTGGTCAGTGTGCTCCCACAGTCAACTTCCCCCTGGCTGACCAACCTCCTGCGGTCCCTCCCCTCGGCTAGCCAGCCATGATCGGCTCTGATCGCTGGCCAGGCTGAGGGATCCCACCCATGCATGAATTTGTGCAACCAGGCTTCTAGGATGATACAACTGAAAAATTAGTAGTGCAACAATAACTTGCTGTTGTTTTAATCTGATGATCTCTTCTTTGTGATTTCTTCTTTTCTAAATTTACATACTTGATATTCAATTTTATAGCCTTATTTTTCTATAATTGGCATTTAATGTCTTAATATGAAGTTCTATAATTTATTTAGAAGTGTTTTTTTTTTTATTGTTTAAAGTATTACATGTCTCCTTTTTCCCTGATTGACCTCCTCCTCAGCCACGCACGCTCACTTTTCAGGAAAAGCCCCCAGCATCCCAGTGTTAATGTTCATTGGTGTGCTGATATGCATGCATACAAGTCCTTTGGTTGATCTCCTTCCCCTCGTTCCCCAACCCCCGGCCTTCCCTCTGAGGTTGGACATTCTGTTTGGTGTTTCTATGTCTCTGTATTTATTTTTGCTCATTAGTTTATATTGTTCATTATATCCCACATATGAGTGAGATCATGTGATATTTATCTTTCTCCAACTGGCTTATTTTGCTTAGCATAAGGCTCTCCATATCTATCCATGCTGTTGCAAATGATAAAAATTCTTTCTTTTTTATAGCAGTGTAATATTCCATTGTGAGGATATACCACAGTTTTCTATCTCACTCATCTGCTGATGGGCACTTAGGCTGTTTCCAAAGCTTAGTTATTGTAAATTGTGTTGCTATGAACATAGGGGTGCATATATCCTTTCTGATTGGTGTTTCAGATTTCTTGGGATTATTGAAAATTAAAGAAGTGAGATTACTAAGTCAAATGGGAATTCCATTCTTAACTTTTTGAGGAAACTCCATACTGTCTTCCACAGTGACTACACCAGATTCCATTTCCACCAGCAGTGCAGGAGGTTTTCTTTTTCTCCACATCCTCACCAGTACTTGTCGTTTGTTGATTTGTTCATGATAGCCATTCTGACTGGTGTGAAATGGTACCTCATTGTTGTTTTGATTTGCATCTCTTGGATGATTAGTAACTTTGAGCAGGGTTTCATATGTCTCTTGGCCTTTGGTGTGTCCACTTACGAAAAGTGCCTATTTAGGTGCTTAATAACTTGTTATTAAGTGTTACAAATGATCAATATATCCACAGGTCAAAGTATTGATGGAAAACCTAATTATCAGTTGTATTATATAGTTTATTTATTGCTTTTTTTATTATAGTTTTTTCATCTGTGTGCTTATTTGGGCAGGAGTCAGTTATTTTGACTTACATTAATGTTAGAAAAATGAAAAGCCAATTCTTCAATTTTTTTTTGAAGGTAGTTATTTTTTATTTATTTGGTTTTGTTTTTAAAGGCAAATAAATACCTGTAATTTTTGGTAGCTCTTCTAAATATATTTAAAACTTGGAATTTCATTAAAATAGTTAATATGGTCATTGAAGAGATTGCAATAAAAATATTGGTTTATAGATATTTGTAATTGTTTTGATTGATTAAGAACTTTAACATGAGATCTAAACAAAAATGCTGTTGAATTTCTCTCAGTTTATTTAAAGACAATGTTATGCTGCCCTCTGCCTGTTGCTAGCCCACCAAAAATGGAAGTAGAATTTGGACTCTGAAATTTTCTACCTCATGAAGTTGCCAGTACACTCTTTGCTTCCTTCTCCACTGAGTGTTAGCTTCATGAGGGCAGAGGTTCCGTTCTGCTTCCTATAGTGTTTCCAGACCTGCAATGGTGTGTGCCATGCAGCAGGAGCACATAAGTATTTACTGAGAGGGAATAATAGATGATCAGGTACTTCAGTTGCTTTCTTTTTCCCCCACTAGGACAGTTCTTCACAGAATAGTGACCTTTTGCTTGACTTCCCAATAGCTCTTGTCTTAATAGTCCAGTTTTATTTTTATGCTTAATAACCTAAACATTTGATTCCTATTGTTTCTGATATTTAGTTGATAACTTTAAATTCCTTTGATTAAAAGGCATTATTTAGCTGATTCAGCTCTTAATCTTGAACTTTCAGATGGTTAATGATTATCTTTAAAATAGGTTACTTATGAAATAAATCACGTCCAAACTTTCTTTAATAGATAGCATTTCAGCCACAATAGTGAGCTCTGCCCAATGATTTTCTCTGCCCAATATTGAATATTTAACTTTTTATTTTCTTAATTGAGGCACGAAATTAGAATTATTAAAAAAACAAAAATAATACTGTCAGTTTAAATAATTGATTTAATGTTATAAAACACATAATATTCCATTTGGGGCCTGTTGACTTGGTACTAGTTAAGGATTAGTTTTCTGTGAGTGTTATAGAACTGTTTTAAATATTTTGTTGAATTTTCCCTTCCCCCTCAATGCAAACAAAACCAAATAAAAAGCAGTATCTGTTTAAATCAGTCTTTAGTTATACTTGGTTTAGTGTTATTCAAAGCAGCATCTACTTACTGAGCCCTGGGATATGTGCTCAGCTATAGTGGTAAAGTATTCTTGTTTTCAGGAGTTTATTGCATTTTTGTATGTGATTTGTGTGCATTATATACAAAATACTTAGAGGAAGAGACCTCTTTCCTTAAGTTCAGTAGCAGAGGTAGACACAAGATGCTAGGCCCAGGGGAGCATAATTCTAAGTGTTGGGTTGGGGAAGAAAGAGGTATCGTATATCCTAGGCTTGGGAAGAGTTGAAATTTGGACTTGATATATTCTGGGCATAGAAAAACTGTATTGAATAAAGCCATTACAAGTAGATGGCATTTTGGAGAAAGAGAGGTTTCTTTAGTAAAGCAGAGACGTTGAAGATAATTACTTAGAAAGTTGAACCACATTTATACTTTACCATCTTTATCTAAAATGTTTTTTTTAATTAACTTTTTTCCCTCCATTTATCAAGGCAAGCCACTTTTTACCAGAGTCTATGTCAGCAGCACTATTTCTAGTTTCCTTGGACATGCCTATTTCTTTGGAATATCCAAATATTCACGAAGCTGCTGTGGCCTATTTGGAACAGCTGAATTCTGAAAACTACAGCATTTATAAACGAGCTGCAAAGGCCATTTATTCCATTGAGTGTACCTGCAACTTCCTGTCTGATGTTGGGAAGGAGGTAAAAAACTTTATTAATATCTCTTTTAAATTCCTTTGAGAAAATATTTAGAAAGTGTAACCTATACTTTTCAAATTGATGGACATAAAATAGTTGAGTTGTTAGACATTTAAATTATTAGTGAATGGGCCAGTTATCAGAGTAAAGCAAGGTATAAAAGTAAAATGAAGACTTTAGATTAATGAATGGTGTATATAATGAAACCAGTAGTATGAAGAAAATGAGTAATTATTCTCAATGTCTTAACATTTAATAGTCTCCTCTTTGAAGTGGCATACTGTGTATGAAGAGTAGCACAACGTAAACAGAATTATAAGGACCATTTTAGTGCTTACTTGGAGACACATTTTTTTTCTTTAATATTTATAGACCTTTATTTATTCACACAAAAGCTTGATATTGTTATTAAATAAAGTCATGAACTAGATTATAAGACATAGGCTGCCTCTGGGTGCAATGTTGTAGCAATAATTATGTATTGTTCCTTATTCCTTTTAGAGATACTATTAGGATATCCTTTAGAATGTTATCAATGGTAACATTGACTACAATAATTGTTTATTGTTGCAAATATGAAATTGGGTCCCGAAGATCTTAAAAAAATTGGGAAAATTTTTTTATTTTTGCCCTTACAGCGGAATTTGTCTGAAGCTTATATTTCTAGTTTTCCTTTATTTATCCATTACTGTTTTTCACCCTCTTCTTTTTGCCATATCTTGAGTCCCTTGGTTTCTTATTTCCTCCATGGTAGAATTTTGAATTGTCTTTAAGTTGAATTATTTATGTTGCTTTCTGCATTATCAAGTTAGCCACACATGTATTGATTGCTCTCATGTTTTCAGAACTGGTCAGGATTCTGGAAGGGGGAGGTGGATTATAAGAACATGAACCCTGCCTTGAGCTACAGTTAGCAGGGACATAGGATTACAAACAAGTGGTCAGAGGACCAGGCCACTCAGTCATAAGTTTAAGCCTGCTTAGAGATAAATAATACATAGTCTCATGTGGCAAATGTAGGGATTCTCCCACATTTTTCTTCCTGGACTGGTATTTTAGATGGTTGTTGAGAAAATGGACTTAAGCAAATGTAAGGAAGGGTCTCTGAATAATAAAATTTCTTAAAGCTGCTTAGATAGCTATGGAGAATTTCGTTGTATATGAATTTGACATGTATTTTTTTTTTCCCCAGGGAGAGAAGAATCTTTTAGAATTGGTGGAGATGGCAGACCATGCCTTGCATAGCTTTTCCTATCATTATCATTTACCTCTAATAGCGGAAATCATCTACCTATGTTCAAAGATGTAATATTTTCTTTCCTAATATGATTATATTATAGGACATTGTGTGTGCATGTGAAGTTAGGAGGAGTGAAAATGAAATTATCTTAAATATTGTTATTATTTTTTAGTTTAAACTAGAGGCCTGGTGCATGAAATTTGTGCAGGGAAGGGGTGTGTCCCTCAGCCCAGTCTGCACTGTCTTCAATCTGGGACTCCTTGAGTGATGTCTGACTGCCTGTTTAGGCCTACCGGGATTGGGCCTAAACAGGCAGTTGGACATGCCTCTCACAATCCAGGACTGCTGGCTCCTAACTGCTTCTGTCTGTCAGCTTGATCACCCCTAACCACTCCCCTGCCAGCCTAATCAATGCCTAACTGTCTTCCCCTGCAGGCCTGGTCCTCCCTTGCAGCCTTCCCCTTCAGGCCTGGTTCCGCCCCCCCC
>PVJN01027754.1:0-27805 GCA_004026805.1 Lasiurus borealis
AAAAAAATAAAAAAATCCACCTCTCTCTAAGGAAATAATGTTGTGTTCTGCAATAATAATACAATTTCCAGCCAGCCCTACTTCCTGTAAAGGAGCTGAACGTAGAGGCAAATGAGATACTCTAATTCCCATTAGAAAACTTACTTCTGTCTCTCTTTTTTATACTCCACCATGCCAGGTGTTCGATGTCTTGGGGACGGGAAGGGGAGGAGGGAGGAGGAAATTGAAAAATACTCGTTTGAAATTCCCACATCCGACTTTTAGAAAACATCTACGGCAACGGGATGACTCCATACTCATTCTGAGTCTTCTGAGCGTGTTTTGCTTGGGCTGTGGAAGTGGGTAAGAAGAGATGGAATGTCTGTCCACGCTGAACCGATGACTAGAGTACAACTTGGATGAGAAATGTACAGTTGAAATTGACCATTTAAAAGACGATTTGTCACACACAGTTTGCATCCATGCAGACTGATAGATTTATAATTACATTATGTACAAAAAAAGGTTTTAGTTTATTAAGGCAACCACAATTTGGATATTTTGTCCAAGGTGGCTCAATACAATTGGAGTGGTGATATCCTTGGAGCTTTTCCTTTTTTTTTTATTTTTTATTTTTAGATAAGAACACTTACTCCCATTTGCTTTTAAGAAATAATTATCAAGAGATAATGGACTTCTCCCACTGTCTTTTCGTTTCCTTTTTTTCCCATGACCTATGACAGTTATTTGTATGAAAAAAAAAATTACATACCAAGGCATTGCTAACCACTTGTCTTTCTGGTGCCTGGGGTTTCCGTTTTTGGTGATTTGTCAGTTATTCCATTTGTTGTGGGGTATTTTAAAACCATCTTATTCTGCCTGTTCTCTGATGATATGTTTTAAGTATAAAAATAACCTGGCAGATGCCTCAGGGGTCAACAGCTCCTCAGTTCCTCTCAATCGCTTACTAAAAAGGCTCTAGCGATACAAGGATTGGGATTCAAAGCCAAGGTGAACGTTACAACACAGCTAAGGTTTACACTTAGAGAAAAAAAAAAACAAAAAACAAAAAGGCAGCAGGTAAGTTAATGAAAAGGCATATGGAAGTCCCTAGCGGGCAACGGGAAAGGAGGAACAGACGATGCTCAGTATCAGGGCGTGTGTGACAGAGAGGACTCACGGAAGAACACGAATGCGAGTCTGAGGTCGCCTACCCCTAGAATCCCACCTGCTGATGACACGCGTCCCGGCTGAGAAACTGTATCGCTAACGGAAAGATTTGGGCCACCCGAAGACCGCGTTGGTGCCCAAGGCCTAGCCCAGCTGGAAAAAAACCCCCAAGAAATTAATAATAATAATAATTAATAATAAAATAAAATAAAAAAACCCGATGACATGGACGTGGGTCACCACAAAGCCAGTTGAGACATCTGCAGCGTTTCTGCCCTTGGAATGTTCCCTCATCGAGGGTGTCTTCCCTTTCCGTGTCCCTGGTCAGCGAAGGCAGCGGCATGCATCGAGGGCGCACCTTGGACACGGCAGTGCCCGGTGGCCCTGGGCACCACGGGCTCTGTCCTCCTCCTTCCTCCCCAGCTCTGCTGCCCGCTGGCCTGTCCAGCCACACAGCCAAGTGCCCGCTGGGGTGTGGGCACTGCTGTCCAGCGCAGATAAGCTTCTTCCGAAGGCGCATCCCCTGCTTCGCTTTGCTCCACCCGGTGGTCCTCTGGCTCTATTCCGCCCGCCCCGCTCCTGGAGAGAAGCGCCAGGGTGTCCCTGCAGCGGGGCCATCCCAGCGTCCTTCCCCCCGAGTCCCAGGTTCGATGCCCGGCCCCGCCCTAGGCAAGGGCCTCGCTCTCGCTGCTCCCTCGGGACTTCCTCTGCCTCTTGGCCTTGACCTCCTCTTCCTGGGGAAGGGCCTGGGGCGGGGGCGGCTGCTGCGGGGGCTGCGCGGGCGGCGGGGGTTTGTGTTTCCTCTTCCCGCCGCCCCTGGGGGCCTTGGGCAGAGGCGGGGGCGGCGGCGGCGGGGGGGGCGGCGGCGGCGGGAGGGGCGGCGGCGGCGGCGGGGGCAGCGGGGGCGCCTCCCGCGCCATGTGGATCACCGCCTCGATGGTGGCCATGACCGTGTCCTGGCTGGCGGCATTGGCGGCGGCATTGGCGGCATTGGAGGCGGTGGCCGTGGCGGCGGGCTCCAGCGCCAGCGGGCTCAGGCTGGGCTTCTGGCCGCCCCGTTTGCTGGGCAGGTCGATGCACTTCTCCAGCACCGGCATCTGGTCCCGGGGGTCCTCGTCGAACTGGCTGGGCTGCTTGCGGGGCCGGCCCCTCCGCTTCTTGACGAAGTTGTTGCCCGTCTTGGCCTGCCGCTGCAGCCGCTTGGCCTTGAGGATCTTGTTGACGTGGTCCAGGTTCTTCTTGGTGGACAGGATCTTGGTGTAGCTGCACATCTTCCGCACCTCGCACTGGATGGCCTCGATCTCCCGCCTCTTGAAGCGCTTCTTCAGGGAGGAGCTGGCTGCAGGGGAGGGGGGGAGAGAGAGAAGAAGAAATTGAGCTCAGGGTGCCAGCTGCCCTATGCCTCCCCTTTGCAGGGAGACCTGGCAGTCATATTCGCCTGCAGAGATTGGGGACCGTTAATGCCCTGGACCTGACCGAGTGCCCAATGTTCATTCGCCCCTTTTCCTTATGAAAATTAAAGACAATAAAAATAAACAGTAAGATATTTACTGATGAAATATCTTACACCTACAAAGCACTTCTATTCCTCTTATGTCAATCTTCACAACAATCCACTAAGTAGTCCTGTTTCCATTTTTTTTTAAAATATATTTTATTGATTTTTTTACAGAGAGGAAGAGAGAGAGAGAGTTAGAAACATCGATGAGAGAGAGACATTGATCAGCTGTCTCTTGCACACCCCCTATTGGGGATGTACCCGCAACCAAGGTACATGCCCTTGACCGGAATCAAACCTGGGACCTTTCAGTCCACAGATGGACACTCTATCCACTGAGCCACACCAGTTTCGGCCTGTTTCCATTTTTAAGATTTGGAAACCAAGGCTCATGCCATTAGAAAGGTCCTCTCAGAAGACGACGAATGTCAGAGTCACAAGATGCATTTTCCTATCACAGCTTTTATTATTTATGACCCCTTTGACATTTGATCCGATGCAGTTTAGCGTTAGGTTACACTTTCTCTTTTTGTAGAAAACGCTGAATGAATAGAATGACCAGCCGCCTTCCCTATCAAGCCATCTTGATAGGTACTTTGAAGGTAGGGATGATTCCCATGTACTGTCAACCTCCAAAAAAAGAGATGTCTCGACCTGAACTGGAATACAGTGGCACCTCGAGATACGAGTGCCCTAACATACGAAATTTTTGAGAAACGAGCCGTCGAGCGAGTGATTTTTGCTTTGAAAAAGGAGCAACATTTGAGATAGGAGTAATCACGAGGATTGGCCGGCTGCACACGACCCACCAGTTTACTGTGACTCGAACGTCTCATAGTTTCCCACGACTCAAGGTTACGGAACGAATTAAACTCGTATCTCGAGGTACCACTATATTTTACTCCTATCCTTCCTCCACTGCCAGAAGGCAGTATTACTTTCCGGGACACTTTATTGAGGATAATACCATCTCTCTAATTCTCTTTCCCCAGCCCCCACCCCAAATTTTTCTGGACTTGCTGCGTTGCCTGCTGATGTCCGCTTGACCAGTTCCTCCTCTGGGAAGCTGAAGGGAAGCATCAGCCAGGTGTTTCTGAACCCTCTATACTCCCACCACTCGGCTGTGGTCTGCAAAGAGCATTTTCGCGTCCTGTTGGCCAGATGCTCCTTTAGTTTACGAGCCAAACTTCTGGTTTCAGGAAGTCCTGTACTGCCGCCACTGAAGAGCCTTCAGAACTGCTGCATTTTGAAGTTCAGACACAATAAAGTGTGAATAGCTTCAAGACGGAGCAGATCGTGCCTCCTTTAGGTTGCTCTTTCTCTCGTGTTGCTCTCGAGACACATGTGTGCGTTCATATGCACACACACAGGCACTCACACATACTCTGCTGTCCATCTCCACACTGGCCACTCTTTGGCCACTAATAAACACACAAAGTGTGTCTTCTATTAGTTCATTACCTCTAGAGTTTACCCTACACACTCAATCCCAGAGAAGCCCACATGTAGAGTAGAAGATGCTGACCCTACTACATGATGCAGGCCTAAAGGAAAATGTTGCTTTTTAGCATCGCGGTTTGTTGTGCTAGAATAAATATCTTAAGGAAAATGAGGGGGAAAAATGCTTGAAACATGGATACCATTCTTAGTTAATCCTGGGCACTCCCGCTTTATTCTTTCCCCAGCTCTATCTCATTCCTCTCTCTTGCTGTGCCCGACACAGCTTTCCGGGAGGGGTTTCATTTGAAGTTTTTACAACACTGGCTTGGTGTAGTGGGAAGCTCTGAGTTCCACAGGGCAGGTCAAGATGGGACTGCTTTAGGCTAAAGGTCATTGCAAGACTTGCTGAGCGATGACTAACGACGGAACAATCTTCAATAAAGGAAGTTATCAAGATAAAAAAAAATTTAAAAAAAAGCCAGAGTGAGCTGAGTACAATAATAGCAATATTTTTTGCAGTTAGTGTTTGTCAAAGGGAAAGGAGACCAAGTGTGGGCCAAACACTGGGTGGAGGAGATTTCAGTGTCTTTTCCCTCCGCGGCTACCTCCTGGGACTTTATTAAGCCTCTAGTGTAGTGTCATCTAAGCTGGTGGAAATGTCCCATATTTGTGTTGTCCCATTGGGTAGCCACCAGTTAGATGTGGCCACTAAACACCGGAAATGTGGTCCGTGTGACCGAGAAACATACTTTTTCATTTAATTTAAATAGCTACCTGGGGCCAATTACAACCATGTTGGGCAGCTCAGTTCTAGACCTAAGCACTGTGAGTCCCAGACCACGCCATGGGATTCATTTAGTAAAGCACAGATGGTGGGAATCTCCAGGCAAATACCTTAGTGCCTTCGACAAGTAAGATGCAAGGAGAGACAGGTAGGCAAGAGGGTGGAGGTGTAAAGGAAGAGACTGAAGAGGTAAAATGGATGCCAATTTAAACACACTGTCAAAAGAGATCACATTTCATGCATGTGTGGGGATTTGAATACTATATGGGCATCGCATGGCATTATAGACTCACTAGAGGCCCGGTGCATGAAATTTGTGCAAGAGTAGGCCTGCCTTCCCTTGCCTGCTGGCACTGGCTTCCCTCCGGCCACCAGCAGGCACCCAGGACCTGGGCATCCCTCACAGCCCCGGCTTCGTCCAGAACAGTGATTCTCAACCTTCCTAAGGCCGCGACCCTTGCATACAGTTCCTCATGCGGTGGTGACTCCCAACCATGAAATTTTGCTACTGTGATGCATCGCAATGTAAATATCTGCATTTTCCAATGGTCTTAGGCAACTCCTGTGAAAGGGTGATTTGACCCCCAAAGGGGTCGCGACCCACAGGTTGAGAACCACTGGTCCAGAAGGATGTCAGGTCTAATTAGCATATTATGCTTTTACTATTTATAGATTGTTAGTTTTCTTAGGTGTCGTAATTGCATTGGGATCATGCTCTTTTAAAGTGCCTATCTTTACGAAATACATAATAAAATATTTACAGATGACATCATATGATATAATCTGGATTGCCTTCAAAATAATGGGGAAGGGAAGAGGTAAGTAGAAGTATTGATGAGACAAGATTAACCACTGTGATCAAGAAGGACTTCATGCACGTGTGGTTGCAAAGCTAGCTGGACCTTAACCTTTCTGAATCTCTTTTTCTTTATCTGCTACATTGGAAGGTTACATTACATACTCTCAAGGTTCTCTCCTAGGTTTAAAGATTGCTATAATTCTCTCCTATATTCATTATCAATCGCCTTGAGAAATGCGAGGCGGCTTTCTATAACATTTATTTCCTCTAATAACTTTGAAACCCTAGTTGGGGGAAGGGCTTGGGACTTGGCATGGCTTGATATTCACAAATCTTTCTCCTTATGGCTTATGATTGCACTGTCCCTCTAAATGTTTTCAGATTTTTTCTCTCTTCAAATTGTTTCATTATTAGACAGTAATTTCTGGGCTTTTGCAGCAAGATTGATTCCACATTTGCCCTCCATCTTTCTAATTGCCCTGTATCTTTCCTGTTCTTTGTCAGTTCTAAAAAAATAATTACCAAGTGGCCAAGGCAGGATGCAAATTCACTTCTGAACTCTGCAGTGCAAGTAATTCCGGACCTTTCCCTGTATTTAAAACTGCCGTGCACATAAGTGGTGGAGGTGGTGCGGGTCTAGACCTAGGTTTTCCTTCTCTTTGTTCCCATTATCAGAGAATCGGCTCATTAGCCCTCATTTATTTCGCCATGCCTTTTATGATAATCAAAGACAACTGAGCACCGCGTGTTGTGCACTGACTACAGATGTAGCGCAGGCACTGCGAACAAGATAAGGGCTCACAAGGCTTAGTTTTATAGACGGTTTCTGAGAAACAGGGGCTAAGAGTTTGAAGACTGTACCTTTCCCATGTGGAATGGACATCCACGTTTTACAAGAACTTGATGGGTGGGTGGGAGAGGGAGAGCAATTTATCTCTAGATTCCTTAGAATTTTTCTTACTGCTTGAATATCCCTAAGGGCATCAGCTGTCTGGAGTTGAGCTTCCTTCCAGGACGTGGAGGGCTGGGACACCATCTGCCTCAATCAAGGCCGAGAGGTGCGCTATAAACTGCATTGTATGCTGGTCCATGTTAGAAGGATCTTAGATAGCAAAAGCCAATCTTTTCTCCCCGGCAAAGGTCATTCCCAAAGCCTTACATGACACGGTATGTAGAACATGGTCAGCAAATACAAACTCGAGGGGATTCCATTGCTCAGTATCCTCCCATGCACGTTGTGCATTGTTTTTGTACTTTGTAATTACATTTAGATCAGTAGTGATCCCGTGTTTTCCTTGCTGCTTTTAATTTTTTAATAGGCCGTCTGAAGCGACTTGCCTTGGCATGCAAACCTTCTCTCCCTTCTTCCTTAGAATGTAAATGAACCTTCTAACATTCCTGGCCTTAAAAGCACTTCTCAGAGAAATGGCAAGCTGCCGCCGCTGGTGAGGTCTCTGCTAGGCAGGGCTGGTCTTCAGCCGAGCTTTCCAGTTCTGCTTTCCAGTTCGGGAGCCATCGTTTGGAATTAGGGGTTTGCAGGCCCAGGGGATTTGTCACAATATAAAGGCGCTTCCATTCTGTTCTTAAAGTCATCTTACTACAGACTGGGGGTTCTCTGAAAAAGAGACTAGCTTGTTTGAAGCCCAGTAACTGCTTGACTGAAATGACAGAATCCTCTTAGGTGTATCGATGAAGAGCATCTTCTCTCTGATGCACTCGCTTGTAAGACCCCGGTCTTTGTTTTGCTTCCATCTCCCATTTCTTCCTGGGACCAGCCAAGCTAGGAAGTGAGGTGGGCAGTGGCTGATGGAGAGTGAAGCAGCGAGGGGCATGTGGAGGTGCACGTGGAGGTGTGCAGATGCTGACATGGCAAAGGCCACCAACAGTAAGTGCCCCAGAGTATCTGTCTCCCCCAGATCTTCTGGGATAGGGGTTCAGAAACTTGTCCTGCACTCTCCTGCCTCTGCGATCTTGTCCACACGGCTCACCTCTTCTCTGCCCCTCCAGTCTGGTCCATTTTTAAATCAGTAGCCTCTCGTATAAAGGGCACATACCCCAAGGAAAACATATTAAGATTTTTTTATTTTATTATTTGTATTTTATCTAAAAAAAATAAGAAGTGAGTTCAATATTCTAATGCTTAATATATGGAGCAGTCGTGAGACCCTTCTTTGGACTGCATATCAGATGGTGTCACCTCTCGAGGGTGACATGTGCATTGGAGGGACTAACAGGCAATCCATCGGGTTGTTACTTTCAAGGTGTTGTCATGTCCTACACTCTAAATGCTACAGCAGGTCAGCCTCCATGTTGTTCATTTTAGAAAATTAAGATCTTTAAGCAGAAAAAAGATTCAAAATATTTTCTAATAGAATGAGGGACATCCATGAAATATGTTATATGCCGCACAGAGTTTTATTGGTTATCTCAGCAAACTGCCTGAGAGTTGTCATTTTCAAAGATGAATTTGGCAATTTTCTTGTACAAAAAGACAGGGTTCTCAAAGTTTTCACCTTTCCTGTGCTGTCAAGGGGCTATCAGTAATGTTACCTAGCAGCTGTTAAAAAACAAACAGAAACTTAATGTCCTTTTGGGGTAAAATGGGCGAGAAAGTAATTGCTTTTAGAAAGAAACACACAGGGGAGGTAGCGTGTTTGAAATGGATTGAAAACATTTTCATTGTTTGTCAGTTTTGCTGCCAAAAATGATATATTATAACCTGTAAAATCCTTTACATCTGCAAATTAAAAAATCTTGTAAACAGAGTTAACTTCAAAATAATGCGTTTCAGAGATTTGAACTTACTAAAAAAAATAATGCCTTTTGATATGCAAGAGCATATTGATAAGGAAGTTGATTAGCCATATTTCATCAAAAAAGCTTTGCTTAACTGAGGGGCAGTATTAAAAATATAATATTGAACAAAATTATGCACTTTCTCCTTTTGTATCTATACTAAAATGTCCTTTTAACCTGCAATGTCTGTGTTGAAATAAACTAAATTCGGAATCAGACCTTCCAACTGCTTTATCATGGGTTAAAGTCACAGGTTTTATAAAAGAAGTATTCAAACTAAATCACTTGGCCCTCCCTAAAACATTATTAAAATGAGTATAACATGTAAAAATAACAGTAAAAATGCCTTTTGTTTCATTAATAAAAAGTTCGATGAAATTGAAAATTATTTAAAACTATTACTTATTTCAGATTTATCTCAACCTTTTAAAGTTCTTATTTTTAAAAAAAATGAGTGCATTTTTATTCTGAATATGTATTTACATGGGGTAAAGCTTCAAAATTATGTTACTGATGTCACCACATGATCAAAATTTTGGACTACTTTAAAGTTTTCCTTTTTTTATCTAACATCCTGAAGAGTTTATTCACTCAGTATCACTAGATCTTCTTAGAGGTGGTAGTGCTCCTCTTCATTCCCCTATAACAGAGAACACAGTTCCTTTCTCATAGTAGATGTTGAATTAATATTTCCTGCTGCACTGATTCAGCTTATAAGATCCTAATGACCAAAGCCTGCATATGATTAATCTTTATCTTCCCCAGAGCACCTTTAATTGAATTGCATGCAATTCCAAGGCAGTCTAAGGGGTGTCCTAGCCACTGAAAGCTTCTGGAGTGGGATTTGATGCTGACCTAACCTTCTCTCTTTGACTAGGCTACCCTGAGGACCTGGCCCTTAGTATTTTAGAATCCCTGACTTCTCTGACCACAAGGAAATAATACCAGTCATTTCATGAGTTTTGTACAAACCACTGGTGGTTTTGGACAGAGGAAGGCAGTAGTAACGCGTCTCCAGAGAGAACCTGAGCTGAATAAGGACCCTATTAGTTTGCTCGAGAAACCCCGAAGGAAGGTAACCTGGACTTTGGCAGGCTTGAGAAAGCTGGGTGAAGGGGAGAGCTCAGAGATCTGAGAACTGGCAACACAGGTGATTACAGATGGCCATCATGCACACTGTACACCTTCATTCATAGGAATTGTGCAGGGCGAGTCCTCAGAAGAGTCTTTTAAGTCTGAGTTTTCCAGAGGTGGAGGGGTAGGTGGGCGATATTTCCTAGGCTTTGGGGGAGGAGGGAATCCTGAGTGGCAGCACTCATAGACGGAGGAATACTAGGGCCATTTAGCCCTCGTCTGTTTCAGGCAACTTTGACTTCTGTAGGTTGCATGTGGCTCCAGCCCTGCAGATTGAATGTGAAAGGCTGGAGAGAAATGTAGTTGATGCCAAAAAGTTGAAAGCTCCATCTGTTGAGTCTCACAGCATGCCAGGTGGTCACATGGCGGGAAGGGGGGGTCGCACCCTGTCAATGGGCTCTTTGTATTTCTCTCTCTCTCAAATATGGCACAGCTATATCCTTAACCGTAAAAATCATCCCCTATATAATACTCCAATTATTATAGATGCATATCCCTACTTGATTGTGAGAGTATTTTCATTCTCTTTTTTCAATGTTGAAAATAAACAAATAAACACCTCCCCCAAAAAAACAAAAAACAAAAAATGGGGAAGAACAAAGAATAATGTAGCAAACAGGATCTTATAAAATTTCTTTACATTTTAAATATTTAGGCTCAGAAGAAACAAATCCTTGTTGACCATCCTAGAACTTCAAGCATTACATCAAATGGTAGCTCTCCATGTTTTGTTTTCTTCCTAGTCTTCATAATCGCACTTGTTTACTTAAAAACTTAGTTTAGTTGTTTATGATCCGATAGAAAACATATCCGCCAAGACCTTAGAAACAATGTTGTCTCGACTTTCCATTCTTTCGTTCTGTGCCTCCAAACAAATCTCTGAATTTCTTGACACGGAAATGACCTCTAGATAAATATAATCCTATAAAAATAGTCATACACCTTTAAGTCTTCTCTGTTCTAGGGAAGACATCCTTTATTCTTTCATCTGTGTCTTATGAGATGAATTCTAGACTATATTCCATTTTGATCACCCTTCTCTAGAGGGTGTTGATTTGCCAAATCTCATCTTAAACGTTGGTGCCGAGAATTGAATTAATTTCCCAAGTATGAAGTGGTTGGTGCAGAAAAATTGGGTTGATTAATTTCTATGATCAAGGAACTATGCATCTATTAATAAGGACTATATTAAAAAACAAAACAAAACTAAACTCAGGATTTTTTTTTTTTTTGGAGCACCAACACACTGCTGTCTTGTATTAAATGGAAGCTCAATTAACCCCCTTAAATGTTTTCATATAAACTGCCAAATATCTGGACATCGCTATGTGAAATTGTTTTTTGAGTTTAACTGTAAACGTTCTTTTTAAATCAGCGAGGTTTAAGTTTTACTGGTTTCAGTCCAGTGTTCTAGTCTGTTGTGAAAAATTGGAGTCATAAACTTGCTTTGTCAAAGGGCGCCCAGATTTGTAGGGATTTCTATGGGGTTTAATACACTCTAGGTTAACGACTGGCTCTTTAACTCCTTCTGGGTATGATTCAAGTGTCTCAAATGAATGCCATTGTTTCCCTCTTTATTAAACTTACTGGAGGCCCAGTTTATGAAATTCGTGCACTCAGGCGACGGGAGGGAAGGGGGGTTCCCTCAGCCCAGCCTGCAGCCTCTCGCAGTCTGGGAGCTCCCTGGAGGGAGGGGCCTAAGTTGTCAATCAAATATCCTTAGCTCTGCTGCAGAGGCTGGAGAGGCTCTCACCACTGCCTCTGCACTTGCCAGCCATAAGCCTGGTTCAGGGCCTCTAGCTGAGTAGTGTTTTCCCTGTGCGAGTTCACTGACCACCAGGGGGCAGCTCCTGACTTGAGAATCTGCCCCCTAGTGGTCAGTGTGCATCATAGCAATCGGTCATTCCCCACTGTTCCATCCATTTGCATGCTAGCCTTTTATTATATAGGATTGAAGAAAATATTTCAATTCATACCACAAAGTATTCCTGTATTCTTTATAAAAACAATAAGCAATTTATACCCATTGCTTTAGACGTTCACATATTTTTGTGTCTCTCTAGCTAATAGATGATGGATGTACCACAGAAACAATACACTTTGCAAAGCCTACAGGTGTGTGCCCAATTCTATTATTTCTGTCAAAGAGGATATTGCATCTGATGTTGAACTGGGGAAAATATCTTACATTTGTCTTTCATCCAGAGACAATTCTCCTGCTTTAGTGAGAAAGAAGAAGACAAAAACAAACAAAACAGAACTAGGTGTGGTTCCAGTGCTCTCCAATTCCCACTGGAATTTAGTTTATGATTCAGATTTAAAGTTCTCATTGATATTTTCATCTTGATACATTCTACCCATTCTTTACAACTCCAATTAAATCATCTTCCTAAAAGCCACCTGAGGACTCTCATTTCACCATTAATCTCTCTGGTCCCTTCTATCTTGCTTGTATCTCTCTGACATCACTTGACAGTCTGTCCTCTATTAAGGAAATGGGACTAATATACCTTTATTTCTCCCCTTAAATTGTGTTTTCTTAAGGGACAAGTATGATGTCTTAACCGTCCTTACTCATTCTTGGAACAAGTATTGCTTGAGCCCCATTTTGTACCAGACACTGTGCTGGGCACAGCTGACTTACTTGAAATCAATCTACGTGATGTAACCTGTACTTAGACGTAACATCTACTTTTGTAAGGTCTGTGTGTAAAATATAAAAGGATTCATTGAAGGGAACCCAAGTCACTGTAAATTAAATAAGACCCTCACCTATTTCAGTAGTTCCCTACTTTCCTTGAGTCCCCATTAACTATTTGGAGTATCTAAGCCAGGACCCAAAGCATGGAAGTACTGAGAAATAGATTCGGATATCCAAACCACTCCATAGGAGAAGTGGCTTTTCAGTGATAAAAACAAGTATGGAACATATCGAGTTCCATTAAGCAAACCGGCTTGAGTATTTAAGGCCACAGAATGATTAAAACCATGGGTTCCCTGGAAAATAGGGACAAGTATCTATCTGTATATATAAAAGCCTCCGCAACCAAATGAGCAGTAGACCAGCTGTTCTAATGCACACCGACCATTGGGGAGGAGGGGGGGGAGTGGGAGGGAGAAGGCAAATGTTCAATGTAGGATCTGCCCCCTGCTGGTCAGGGCACTCCCACAGTGCACACCACTCAGCTGACCAATGTCGCCAGGTGCAGGGCTCACAGCTGGAACTCTCCCAATTAAGACTGACTGGGTGCAAGCCTGCTGCACTGGGATGAGTGGGAGCGGCAGGCAGGAATGGCAGGCGGTGTGGGACTGCTGGTTTTGGCTCAATCCCCACAGACTGCCTGTGGGGATCAGGCCAAAACCAGCAATCCAACATCCCCTGAAGGGTCCTGGATTGCGAGTGGGCCAGGCCAAGGGACCCCACTGGCACATGAATTAGTGCACTGAGCCTCTAATCTATAAAGAGCAATGGTCCGTAAAATCCAAGATATTCAAAGGGATGACTGAGTGCCAGGCTGTGGGCACAGCAGGCTTGAGTGGGCAGGGGCTGGAGAGTGGGCTGAACTGCTGACCTCTTGGAGAGAGAGAGGTAGGCCTTGCCAGCAGCCCCCCCCCCCCCGCCCCTCTCTGAGAGTTCAGCAGTTCAGCCACTTGCCAGCAGCCTGGGGAGGCTGCTGATCAGCACCGCCTCTCTGGTTAGGCCTGGAGACAGGCTTAGAGATGCTGACTGGCAAAGAAACTGACCAATCAGAACCAAATCTGGATGAACTACGAAGGCAGAACCTAAGGTGGAGGCTAAGAAAGGGTTTTAAGGGCAACAGCTATTTGGTGTAAGGTGTAAGAAAGTGGTTCAATTTTTTAATGACCGGTTTGGCAATATAGTGCATATAGCTGGATTAGATATTTTTGACTGACAGGTACCAGACACAGGGCTCATGACTGGCGAGCATCACTGTGTTGGTGTGAGTCCCTCCTGATCAGGACTGACTGGGTGTGAGCCCATGGCAGGTGCAGCGGGCCCAGGATAAGCGGGAATGGCAGGCAGCATTAGACTGCCTATTTCAGCCCAGTCCCCAGAGGCCACGCCGAGGGACCCCACTGGTACACAAACCCATGCATCAGGCCTCTAGTATATTATATATGAACTAGTGACCCATCCTGCAAAATTGCATGATACCTGAGACTCCTTTCCCTCCACCCCTCCCTGCACCATGGGACCACCCCGAGTCCTGGAGTCCCACCCCACATGGCTGGCACACCGCGGGATGGCCGCAAGTCCTGGGGTGCTGTCCTGATGCCCTGCCTCCAGGCCGCATGGAGCAGCCACCAGGCCCCACCCCCCTGGCATGCATGTGGGGAAACCCCAGCAGAAATCATGTGAAGGGGATGCTGGGACTCTGGAGACATGCACGTGGGGGGCTGGGGAAATCCCGGCAGAAGTCATGGGAAGTGGCCGCTGGGACCCCCGTTCCTCCATGGGGCTGCAGGAACCCCAGCGGAAGCCACACGGAGTGGCTGCTGGACCCGTGCTTGGTGCCTCGCCCCCACTGTGTGCACTGCCATCTTGTGATGGCGTTACCACATGAGGGTCATTTTGCATATTACCTCTTTATTATAAAGGATTATCTAACACCAAAATGGGAGAGAAAGAGAGAGGGAGTGAGAGAGAGAAAAAGACAGGGGAGAAAATATGAATGTTTTTTTTTTTCATTGCTGAACATTTGGATCCAAATTATAATGATTTATTGTGGGGGAGTGTCCACATGCTCTCTTGGCAAATGCCTATACATTCAAGTTCTGAGCAATAAACCAGTACTTTTTTTTTTTTGTGTGTGTGTGTGTGTGTGTTTTAAGTTACTGCTTTTCTTTCCCTTTTTTTTCCCTTCTTCTTCCTAATATAAGCTTGGACAGACCCAAGGCAGCAAATATTCCTTCCTCCATTTCAGATTTGACAATTTAAGAGGAAAAAGCTCATTCATCATATTTCCCTTTTAGAGACCATAAATTATTGGCTCATATACCATGTGGCTTGGATTCTAGGAAAAGTTAGCATAAACAAACCCAAGTTACAATTTGTGGAGTAGGAGAGTGAGTCATAAACAAAACACAGACATATGCTCTCATATAAATAAGGGCCTGGATCATCAGCTTCCCCAAGTCTGCTTCCCATTAATTACACAACAGAATGAACTTTCCATATGTAAGCCCAAATCACTTAACTCTGGCAACTTGTGGGAGACAAAGACCAGGATTGTGGCTTTCGTTTTAGGCATCCACCGCACTGGATTTCAAAAATAAGAAAAATCCTCGCAAAAATACCTTCAGCTTTTGGAGGGCATGAAAGTCCCCTGGAGGAGGGATTTTGAGCATTGAAACCCCAGCAACCCAGGGATACTGCTCGAGGCTGGTCTAGATCCCCTGCTGAACTGAAAGCTCATATCGGCCTTACGCTTTTTTGTTCGGAGCTCTGTCATCTTTACGGGCAGGCCCCGGGTCCGGGCCACACAGGGTGTTCAGACATGGCTGGGATCACGGAGCAGCTACCAATCCCCGTGTTAGAAGGTCCTCTCTGTCTTTTGAAACCTATCTATTGATAGCCCAGACTCAAGTTTCTTCACGTTGCATGAAAACTCTCTGGTCTCTCTTAAAGAGGAATCGAGGAAGCATATAAGGACTCCTCGGTAGGAGAGACACTCTGAGAGTAGTGGGAGCAGTGCAGCGCTCTGCTTGTGTCCCGATCAAAAGCGACCTCATAAAACAAACCATCAGAGTTCGCTGCAAACAACTGAAATAACAGATGTCACATTTCAGGAGTCCCAGGTACAGGAAAGGAGAGAAAAAGGGAATTTATTCTCTGCTAGCGGGAGGTGCATATGGCTTTCTACCTTTCATTTACTCAATGATTATTTTTGCAACGTCCGCTTTCTGTATCATACTATGGGACCAGACAAGGTAAGTGCAATACACTGTTCCTACTCTCATATGAAATTAAGGGAAAGAAGACGCAAACATTTTTGGAGAATCTGCAGTTCAGTCTGCAGTATTTTACATATTTCCTCATTTAATTAGCAACTACATCAGGATACTATGAGTGCTATAGTACAGATATGAAAATGGACACCTTGAGATTAAATAATTTTCCCAAGGGCACATATTTTTTAAATTAATTTATTTGTTTACTTATTTATCCCTATTCAAGGCTATTTTTCCATTGCTTTTTGAGAGAGTGGGAGGGAGGGAGAGAGACACAAAGAGAAGGAAACATGGATGTGAGAGAGATGCATCAATTGGTTGCCTCCTGCATGTGTCCCAGATTGGGAATTGAGCCTGCAACCGAGGTGCATGCCCTTGACTAGAATCAAACCCAGAATCCTTCAGTCTATTGTGCGACACTCTATCCATTGAGCCAAACCAGCTAAGGCAAGGGCACACATTTTAGAGGTTACGGAGTCAAGAATTTAAGCAAGGGCTGCCCTATTTCAAAGACAGTTTCATACAACAGACACACCCTCATGGAAGCAGAAATAAGACAGAGTTAATGGGAATGAGGCTGGGGTTTCCCTGTTCATTTCCCGCTGTTGAGTGCATTGGAGTGGCAAATTTCTCTCCACTTCACAATCTCAAAGAACTCTTCCGATCCCCAAATTCCTTAATTTAATAATACAAGAGATTGCTACACATCACCCTTGTTGTTTCTACTACGTTACGTGTTCCTGCACAGTGCTTGGATTTTGTTAGTCCCTTCGGTTCAAATTCCTTTAATGGTTTCCTATAGGGAGCCAGAGAGCCAATACGATGAGTGAAGTTGGACTATTATAAAGGAAGGTAGGGGGGCTGGAGGGAGGACCCGGGAAACTAAAGAGAATATGGCCTGTCTGATGCCCAAACGCTATTCTGTGTCCATCAATGGCTGGCGGGTAGAAATCCACATCCAAAGTTATCAGATAGTCCGAGTTTCAAAAAGCCAGAGATCTTGATTATTATGTAAATCTCCTAACATTTCCTAGCTGCTAATTAATTTTTAAAGAAAGGTATAACCCTCTGGAGGCCAGTCAAAATACAACTGCAGGTGGCTACTGGCCCCTGGCTGCCATTTTGCCATTGTCACCCTTCAGAATGGTCACCAGGCCTCATTGGAGAATTTCAGGAACTCCAAATTCTGAACACAAACCTTTTTCCCAGCTTCCTCTGTTATTTCCACATACACTCCCATCTCTGAGACGTAAACGTCTCTCTCCTATTCTTTCTGCACATGAATTCCAATCATCCTTAGAAGGCCACCTCAACGCGTCTCTTACCAGATCATCTCACTGTCTTCCCAACTCCCTTAGTACCACTCAGCTGGAAATGAATGATTTACCAGTTGCTAAATGATAGCTCCGTTACCATCCGAGGTTATTCGATCTATTCACTTTTAAAATATTACTTGGTCATCTCACGTTTTGGAGTCAGGCCTTCCCAAACAGTGTGAAAGTTCCCTTAGGGAAGGTCTAATCTTACACTTACAAGTCTCAAAGTGACCGGTGCTTAGAAATTCTTGATGATTCATACCAAAGACTTATAGAAGTTCCAGTAAGATGTGCTCCATGTGGCAGTTAATCCCCTCACTGGTGGTGATGGTGGTGGTGGTGGTGGTGTGTGTGTATAGGGGAGTGGGGGTGCTGTGCCCTAAGATAAGGATGTTTGGAGGGTGGAGTGAGGATAAAACTTCTAATGATAATTAATGGATGTTATGGTCTGAGTCATAAAATGACTAAATTATGACTTAACATGATTAAATCATAGCATGACATGAGTTCATTTCTGACAGGAGAGGGGTCATAAAAGTGATATATGGTTTGGACTATGTGATTGGTGTTTTGATCTGCCATTTTCATTTCTTCCTCACTGCTCCCTAAAAGGCATTGCTTTTCCCATTTCACTGATGAGGAAACTGAGACTCCGAAGTCTCAATTAGACTCAGCGACTTACCTGAGGGAACTAGTTAATCATTACTGTGGGCCATAAAAACCCTGATCCTTGAATTCCAAATCCAGCTTCCACTATGCATTCGTGTGATAACCAGAAGGATTCCATTTTTCCTAATTCCTGCTCAGGTAATATTTTGTAATGCATTTCTCCTTTCTGGGCTCAGTTTTCTCATTTGCAACATGAAGGGGTTGGCAGAGGTACCTTCTAGTCTATTCTAATGAGGTCTAGTCAATTCCAGTTTGAGTAGCAGGAAAGCCAGACTCCCTGGGAGAATAATACCCTGATATTACTCCAGTGGGTCTCAGGGGGAGAATGGAGAGGGCTTACGGGTAGGTGCTATGTCTGTCTGTCTGTCTGTCTGCTGTCTCTTTGTCACATCTGTCTACATTCCTTACTCTCTTCTTTCTCACTGCCCTCTTTCTCAGTGCCTCTCTTTCTCCGTCTTTCCTTTCTCTGAGACTGACTCCTTCCTGCCCGCACCACTAAGGATCATTCTTAATGACAGTCATTACACAGTTCTTCCACGGCGCCTGGGGCCATTTCCGCAGCAACGAGCAGGAAAGCCCTTGCCCCCCTTCCAACAGCCGGGCTCGGTGTGCCAACTTCACTGCCACCAAGTTTTTCAAAAACTCGCCCTTAATTACAGGAAACGCACGGCCCTGGCCCCACCCCCTCTCATTAACACAGTTGCTTTCAGTCGCCACTAAATTATCTCACCGCCATTAAAACAACAATCTAATTAGACTGGTGGAAATGGAAAGTGCCAGTGAACGAGGCAGGCGCAGCGCTATCTCAAAACCGATCGTAAAATATTCCTGCCCTTTCCTCCGTGGCTGCATAAAATCTACCCCTGGATGAGCCTCTTCTCATTCTTTTCCATTTATAAAGGATATTTGATGTAAAATGAGTATCTTAATAGAAATCGCTTCACGTATGGAAGGGTTTCTTTCTTGCATTTCTCTGAGAGCATGGAGTCCTCATTAGAATAATCGCACCTGACTCCCCGGGAGCCGGGGGCCTCCCAGCCGAACCTCCCACTGGGCCTCAATGGAGGTGTGAATGATACCATCACTGGGAAGGAGATAAAATGTATGATTATCATTACTTTATTTTTAACAGGGTCTGACTGTGGCAAGAGGAGGATGGGAGTGGGATCTGTAGGAGGCATTTCAAGAAGATAAATTGAGTTAAATTTCTCAGGCACAGACTTTCAAACCTGTCATCAAGCCTTTTGTCTTCTCTAAAAATGTCGGCGCTGGAGAGAAAAGAAATGAGTTCAATCGAGACCCGACCTGTTTACTGAGCATCTACTCTACCCCCGATGCTGTGCCCGGGTCTTCACTCACCAAACTGATTATGTTATTTAAAAGCAATGCTCCCGGCTTTCCCTTCTCTTATTTCACCCATAGAAATCAAGGTACAGTGGTACCTCGAGATAAGAGTGCCCTAACATATGAAATTTTTGAGATACAAGCCGTCGAGCGAGTGATTTTTGCTTTGAAATACGAGCAACAGTTAAGAGAAATCGCATGGATTGGCCAACTGCACATGACCCACCAGTTTACCGAGACTCGAGCGTCTCATAGTTTCCCACCCCTCAAGGTTATGGAACGAATTAAACTCGTATCTCGAGGTACCACTGTATTTAGGGGATACTCAGTCCTTACTGAGTGAGACCAAAACCTAAACAGAAAATGGTTGCTCCCCCTGGCAAAGCAATACTCCAGCCACAAGACTATGATACACAAAATAAAGTCCAACCTAGGCCAATGTCCAGCTTCCCATGGAATGGCTCATCCTGCAAATCCCACAGAACTTCCAAGTGAAGGGAGACACAGGCTCCTCCTTCTGGGAATAAACCCATAGCAACGTACTGCACATATCATACCACAGAGGCCGACTCTTGAACTTGGCAGTAACCTTCCCCCAGGATCTCCTGGTGGGTTCGTCAGGAGCTGGTCTGCCATCACTGAACAGAGGACTCTGGAGTCCCGGAGGTCCCTCTCAGGTTGCTCTCTATGCCGAACATTCTTTGGATGGCTTGCTATTCCTGGTGCTGATTATGGATAATAAAGTCACATCATTCCATCTCAACTCTAAATAATGTAATGCTAGATTATGCTTGTTCATGCACCAGATGGTCCTGTACAGAAAACACTTGTTCAACATATTTCGACTAGTATTCAGTGATTATCTATTACTTGTCCACTTCAGTGCTAGTTACTGAAAATAAGGGAGTAAATCGTCCAGCCTGGGACACAGGCATGAGAACTCAGACACTGTTAAATGTAGAGACCAATGACCAATGGGCTGACAGAGAGCTATGGGGCACAGAAGATGTGGCATGCAAATTGGCCAGGGGATGGTTCTCAAATTGGGTATAAGAAAAGTCATCTTGGAGTGGAAGGCATTATGCTGAGTCTTAAAGAATAATCATGAATTAGCCATCCAGGCGGCTTGAGGAGTGGGTGAGGGAATATTCCAGCATGGAAAGCCCAGATAGCAATAACTATAGCAGCAATCGCACTGGTTTGCTGAACTCTTCCGATGGGGCAGGCATGCAGCCAGAATTTCCACCAGGTGTATCTCAGTTAGTCCTTCCCCCAACCCTCTAAGCTAGGTGGTATGCTTTCCATGTTCACTGAGGTCTGAGCTCAGCCAGCTGGTAAGTGCAGCCCTGAGATTCAGGGCAGGCCATGTAAACAAGAACAGTCAATGAGAGCACTGCATGGCGATAATAAAAAAAATAGCCAAAACTTAGAAACAAGGCAAACAGAAGGGTGTTTGTTCTTTTGGAGTCTTAGAGCAGTGGTCAGCAAATTCATGAGTCAACAGAGCGGTAAACCGCGGCTGTCTGACCACTGTCCTAGAGTATTGTACAATTTTATGGTCCTGCCCAGTGATTATTAACTATCTAGGCTAGGAAAATGTACCTATTTTTTGGATTTGCTATCTACTACTGATAGCAAATGCCCAGACTCTGCCTTATAATATGATAACATGCAGGTTTTTGCCCAGATGCTAATTATTCTGTGAAATAGAAAAGATAACTTTAGAGGTTATGGTTTTATTCCCCATTAGGATATTAACTGAGCAATCTTGCTTGATGTTCTTTCTCTGATGGCCACATTCCCATAATGCCCTGTTCTTCTAATTCTTCCTTGGGCCAGTCCTGTCACCATGTTATTTTCCTTAACAAAGACTTGCATGAATATTTGACATGAGTTTACAGTTTTGGAAAACTATAGAGAGAAGACTCCAGAGAAGTTTGGTGCTAATGGCAACTCCAAGGAGATTCTGGTTGAAGCAGAACGCAGAAAGCCAGATCCTAGAGTTTTGGTGCCTCTCTGAATGCTTACAGCCTCAGGCATGGGATCAGCTAAACTGTGTTAGGATGTCCAGATTAAATCAGAAAAGAACTTATTTCATCCTTTTTGGGCAAAATTAAAATAACTTCTGCAGAGCTCTGGCAAAGAGAGATTCTGTGCTGCTTCAAAATGGGCCCATTAGTAGCACGTTACAGACAACTTGAATGATTGGTTCCTAAAATAAAGCTTTATTTTTCTCTAGATCTTTTTGCTTTTTTTTTAGGGTTTTCTACTGTATATGTTAAATGATTAGTCTGGATTTGCAGGTATTTATTTCACAATTTGAAGACTTCTTCAATCTATATACTTATGGATATTGAATGTTCTAAATCCTGTTAACTCGAATAATTATTTGCTCCATTTTGGTTCTTTTGAAAGACCAGATTTTTAATTTTTTTTTTAAATATATTTTTTATTGATTTTTTACAGAGAGGAAGGGAGAGGGATAGAAAGTCAGACACATCAATGAGAGAGAGACATCGATCAGCCGCCTCCCACACGCCCCACATTGGAGATGTGCCTGCAACCAAGGTACATGCCCCCGACTGGAATCGAGCCTGGGACCTTTCAGTCCACAGGCCGACGCTCTATCTACTGAGCCAAACCAGTCTCGACAAAAAAAAGACCAGGTTTTTGGCTACAATTCCCTATTATTTTGGTTAGGAGTTCCAGTTCATGATCCCACATAGGACAAAGAAACAAGTAACATATAAACAAATTTCTAATTCTCAAATTCCTGGGCATTGCTTCATATACCTGAATATTATTTCATTATTCTGGGTCTCTCTCCATAAATGGCAATTGGTTAAGAGAAAAATCAAGTATCACAAATTTGGGAGTTAGAACAATTTTCATGGTCATTTTGCTCCAACTACTAGACCACTGGATTTCACATTGATTCTTTAGGAAGAAGAATCCATTCTTTTACTCGTAAAGGTAATTTTTCAAGCTTACAGTTTGCATCTTGATTACAGTAATCAGTCAGTTCTGGTTGGTTTGATAGTTTGGTTAACAACTAAGTGGTTTATCTAATGTATATAGTCTCTCCCTTCAGAAGCAAAATGTCTAAAAATTTAATAGACTCTGAAATTCAAATAGTTTCACTTACGCATAGGCTCTGGTAGTTTTAAATAAGGCAGATCCTATAGTCTGGGAGAATATAGCCTTGATGCAAAACAGATAGGAACTATGCACCATCTTCACTCTGCTTCTTCTGGTATCTTGAACTGGGCTACACCTTGAACAGTTGAGATTTGATGAGAGCAACTCTGATGCATGTTGTTTTTCTCCTTGGATTTAAGATGTGAGGCCATCAGAGAGAGAGAGAGAGAGAGAGAGAGGAAAAGGAGGAGGAGGAAGAAAACGAGGAGGAGGAGAGGAGAGGAGGAAGAGGAAAGAGGGAGGGAGGAAGAGGAGGAGGAGGAAGTGGTAGAGGTGGAAGAGGTAGAGGTGGAGGAAGAGAAGGAGGAAGAAGAGGAAGAGGAGGGAAGAATAAGGATATGTCTGCTTATTTTCCCATCATATCTACACTAGACTGCACAGAACCACAGGGATTATGTTTCCTTGGCATTTTACTTAGTTCCTGCAGAATTTGTAATTCTATCCAATAAAGAGGGAATATGCAAATTGACCATCACACCATAACAAGATGGCGGCACACACAGCAGGGTAGTGGGGGGGGCGGCAAGCCACCCAGCGGTCCCCCAGCGAAGAGGCCAAGCCAAGCCATTCTGCAGTCCCAGGGTGAAGAAGCTGCTCAGCCTGCACTATGGACCTGTTTGGGCACGTGGCACTGAGTCCAGGGCTACTAGCCCACAGCCCTCTGGCCTGGGTCTGAATCACTTTTCCCTTGAGCAACGTTTTTCTGTGCATGCGTGTACAAGTTCAGGGTTCTATTTTGTTTGTTTTTACCTCTGAGATTGAAGGAATTGCCAGCCTTATCTTTCATGTTTTTGAATCATCCTCTGTGCTTCTCTGATGTTTTAGTTGATAGTTTCCTGGGTCATGGGAAGTCTCCCTCTCCTCAGAGTTAGAAGCACCAGTCCAGGTTCAGCATCGGCCCGGTCCCCACTGCAGGGCTGAGTTCCTGCAGCCTGGGGTTTGATCCCCAAGCACTAGCAGTAGGGGACCAGTGCCTTTGTTATTGCTGTGTGTCCAGGTTTTCATTGGACAAATGCCCAGCGGTCTTGCAAAGAAGCTGCCTGGTGATCCCGGGTGCCAGCTTAGCAAATTCTTGCAGGAGGAGAATTCTGTCTGGGTTTCCGCAAATTCTCTCAGCCCCTAATCACCCCTCTGTAAAGGCACAGAACAAGTGAGCCTCCTTAAATAAAAATTAGAGGTCTTCAGCAAAGGTAGGCCTCTCTCATCACAGTCATGTGGACTGGATAGCATTTGAGTGTTAATCTAGGTACCATGAGAGAGAAACACAAGCTTAAGTCATGATCTCTGCCTTTAAATAATCCACAATCTTACTAGAGCGAGTGGATGATAAAAGTGCAGTAATGACATCAAAATGTAAGGCGACAATACAGAGAGGGACAGAGTCAACTGCTGGGGTGATTTTCCAACCATTAGTACAAAGAGTATGTCCTGGAATTAAATAAAAAATACGTGTGGAAGTAGCTGCTTCGTGAGTATGGCATCCCTTCCTATTTTAAAGGAAGCTGAGTTCCATGTGAACTGTGTACTATGCTTTGATATTTGAGACATTCTTTATTGTTCAATGTGATTTATTTCTGTACGCCTCACTTTTGTAACAGTTAAATTAGTAGAATAATACACCTTGCTATAAAATACTACTAGAAGATCAAATCATCAGGTGGCATTTATTGTTATTTCCTATAAATGAACACAATCTCTGGTATGCTAAAGTGATAGGTATTATAGAAATATTCAGACAGAGAGACCTACAGGCTGATTACAAGTGAGGTTTACTATCCAACCCAAATTTATGGCTTAAAAAAAAAAGCAGGGAGCCAACTAGAAACTGAACCAAATATAAGCCCTTTAAGGGCAAATATAAATTGGATAAGCTTTGCTAGTATAAGAGTAACAAGAACAAAATTCAGACACAAGAATGAGAAGCACATTGGATCCACTCTAAGGTGCTGCTAAAGAAAAAGAACGGTATACTATGAAAATACTTAATATATATTGTAAAGAGATTTGTTCAAAGAGGATTTCCTAGCGTAGGTGGTATTTCAGTTAGTTTTTTTAAATGTGAAGAGGTTACTTAGATAAGAAAAAGGTATAAGGGTCCCATATTGCAGAGGGTGCAAGCCAAGTTGAGAAGACCCCCCTTCCTCCACCCCCCCCACAAATTTCATGCGCTGGGCTTCTAGTCTACTAAGAATAGTCTCATCTTAAATACAAAGGTGGGGCAAGTTTCAGTAGGAAGATAATGAACTTCTACATATTGCATGACCTTCCTGAAAAGTTAGCTCAATATGTAGATCAGAAAAATTAGCCCGACCCATTCAGGTTGGTATTATCTGATATGATTAGTAAATTATGATGGGACTGTAGAATAGAAGTTATTTCAAATTATTCAGTCCTTTGAGCAAACGTTATTAAAGCTTTTACTGCATTGGCCCTAATCACTCACAGTAATGATGCGCCGCTCCCTGGAATCAGACCTTCCTCCTGCCGGGGAGCTGGGGCTGATCAATGGCTATTGAGCAGTTTGATCAGGAAGGCTGAGCTGCCTGAGAGCAGTTTGATCAGGAAGGCAGTCACCATCCTTTCCTCCCAGTAGCTCACAAACTCACATCTTTTCAGTCTGGCCACCCTCTCCTGGAACCCCTCTTCTGCACCCCCCCCTTCCAAATCAATAACTTCATAATCAATATGCCTCCCAGACTCTGAGAAGTGGAAAAATTGCCGTAATGCATGAACGCACGCGCGCATACACACATACACACACACACACACACACACACACACACACACACACACTTCAGCTAGAAGATATATTTAAACCTCTGAACTGCCTTCATTTCTCCTATATTATAATGTTTATAAAATAAAGTGGAGAATGTTCCATTTTTTTATTTATAAAATAAAATGGGAAATGTTCCTTCTTTTTCTTTTTTCCAAAGATCACCTGTTTGAAAAGTACTGGTGGAACCATAGACTAACTAATCACTTGGCAAGTATTTACCCAATAGACCCCCTCCTGTCTGCCAAATGTTTTCCATTTGATTGTTTAGCAGTTCCAAGGCTGACCGTGCTTTTCTCAGATGTCTCCCACCACGCTGGGTGCTGGAGCAGCAGGCAGCTGCTGACTCACAATCATTCACTTCACTCAGTGATGATTTACTGAGCATCTACTATGTGTCAGGCGCCGTACCAGAAATTTGAGCATCCATTAATTTTAAATGAAAGAAATTTCTAATTAATGTAATTATTTTGGTATTTTTTATCTCAATAAACCCCTAAGTTAATTTTGCTGAATAATGCCATTAGTTTTACTGTTCCTTCTTTTCTTGCCCTTTGCACTTGTCTGGGCCTTCAAAACCATTCTCTAGAAAGGAAGACCTAATGGAAAATTAAGTGGATTTCTCTCTACAGCCACAGGTAACTCTAAATGACCTTGCTCACAGTGAAAGATGACTGAGGGGACTCTAAAGAAAACAAAAAAGTAAGTGAGTTGTCTCATCGGAGATGTATATGACTAATGTACAAACACCCAATCGAATGAAGTCAAACCCAGAAAAGATTGATCTCCTGCTGTGTGCCTGACACTTTAGGCTATCCACCTGATCAAATTATGAGTTTTGCTCACTGTTCTCTAAAAGAAGTGCAAGTCCACAGTTAGGGAGAAAGCAATCTGCCCTGGCTAATGTTGAGCCTATGACAGAAGTGGGGTTCCACTGGAAACCAGGTGGCAAATCAAGAAATTGGGTCCAGCCCTCACCGGTTTGGCTCAGTGGATAGAGCATCAGCCTGGGACTGAAGGGTCCCAGGTTCGATTGTGGTCAAGGGCATGTACCTTGGTTGAGGGCACATCCCCAGTAGGGGGCGTGCAAGAGGCAGCGGATTGATGTTTCTCTCTCATCCATGTTTCTAACTCTATCCTTCTCCTTTCTTCTCTGTAAAAAAAAATCAATACAATATTTATTTTTTAAAAAAATGGGTCCAGTCCCATTGCTTGACCCCATGCAACTGCAAACTGCAGAGATTCTGAGGTCTCTCTGAATCACACCAGACGCCAGCTCTGCCTGTGGGACTAAGCTCCCTCTGGTTTCTAGGAAGCAGCGTATCTGTGGAGAGCAGAATCTCAGGCAGGTCTGGCCACCAGCACCGGGGTGGCCCTCTGGCTTGTTGCCCCTCAGAACTTCTGCTCAGCCACCTGAGACCTGGAAATGGACCCGATCTGTGAAATGCTCCTGAGGGTCTCGGTTTAGCACAGCCTACAAATAAACAACAGCGCATTCCTGCATCCTCAAACAGCATCAGCTCTGACTGCTAGTACCAGACAGGTAGGTTGGAAAGTGTAAGACCCACCTGTCTCTGTGCCCCTTTGGCATATCTGTAAACTACTAAATGCAAATACCTAGCAGAGCCCACAGAAGGCCGGGATCCCAAGCATGTGCTCTCACACGGACTGGAACGAGTTCGGGGGGAAGAAAACGGGGGAGCACCTGCCTGTCTTTGGCCCCTGGGAAATAACTGTGCTTGGCAAGCACAGGCGGAAACACGCAGGCTAATTTCTAAATCCATAAAGGGAAGTCTCTGGAGCTTCACCGACAAGGTGGAGGAAGCAATTTTCTGGGTGGGCAGTGCAGACTGTGGCCCCAATCTCTCGCTCCAGCTGAGTGATAACTTCCCGGATTTCCAGGTAGGACATCCAGCTCCCACTTCTGGGACTGTCACATTGCTCCCCCTCCCCCTCCCCCCTGCCTGAACCCTCCCCTCCCCCCCAAGGAGCTACTGATCCATCAAGTCTGAGGAGAGCTTCCTCCCATCCCTCGGTGGAGATGTTCCCTCCTCTGACCTCTTCCTGTACTAATCGCTGACATTGTTTACCTGACATTTCCACCAAAAACTTTTCATTTCACATCCAGCATGTGGAAGATGTGGAGATTTATGATCACATTTGAGAGATGATCCCATGCTTTCAGAGCAAGATTTCCCAAATGGCTGGTGAGAACACCGTTTCCAAAGAGATGCTGAGAGCTCTTTAAGAGCTATTTCATGAAAAATAGGATTTTAAGAGCTATTTCATGAAAAATAGGTTTTGCGGTCACATGAGATGGTGAAATCCTGAAATTCTGTATCTCTCTATCCAGGAGCCTCACCATGAACACTGGTCAATTAAAGGCTCTGAACAGCTCTTGCAGGAAGAAATCAGATGTAACAATACAGCATTCCCCACACTCATTTGACTATGGAAACATCTTTATCCCAAAGCACCTACAAATATTTTGATGAACTCAATTTAGGAAGTGTCCTTCCAAATACTTTTCCTATTATACCAATTAGAATAATTTTCTAATTACCAAGAATTTCCATGAAGGAGGCAGGAATTGTAGACAAGTTGAGTTCTCAGCTCAAAAAAAAAAAAAAAAAAAAAAGCAACGTGCTGACTTAGAAGAAGAGTTTGCTGTAAATGTGAATAACCAGTCTCGCCCAGCTGGTCATGACCAGTAGGTCATAGTTCAGTTCCAGATCAGGGCATATGCCCAGATTGTGGGATCGATTCCCAATAGAGGCAGCTGATCAATGATTCTCTCTCATCATTGATGTTTCTATCTCTCCGTTTCCCTCTCTGAAGTCAATAAAAATATATTTAAAAAAATAATAATCAATCTCTTTTTGGGCTTCTAATCATAATAGTCATATCTAAACACTGCAATATGCTTAAC
>PVJN01027755.1:0-27792 GCA_004026805.1 Lasiurus borealis
GTGGCCACAGGTGTGCCAGCAATGTCTTAACTTCCCCGACCCCCACCCGAAAGGACCAATGAAGCTCCAGGGACACAGCTAAGATCCTAATTAGGCTTAACCACAGAAAGACCCCAATTCAAGTGACCAATCTCTGTAACCCTCATCACTTTCCTAAGCCCCCTAATTATCCTACCCCATAAAACTCATTGTTCCCGCCATGCTCGCTCTCTCGCCTCACTGCTGCGCCAGAAAGAGGTTGAGAGCCAAACCCGGTTTTGAATAAAGACTCTTTGCTTTTGCATCGGAAAAGGCTCCTTAGTGGTGAATTATTGGGGACCCCGAACTCTGGGCATAACATATGTGGCTTGATAAGAAGGGAGCATAGGATTCCTGGGAGAAAAGTAGGAGATGAAACTGGAGAGGTAGGATGAGGCCAGTTCATAAATAACCTGAGAGGCACATTGAATGTCTAGCTAATTGACTAACCTTTTCCGAAGTGGGTGTGTGGGTGTGAGGGATTAAGCTCCTATTTCATACTAAACACAAAAGTAAATTTCAGAAAGTGTACAGATTTGAATATTAAAGAAATACTAAAAGAAGAAAGAAGAGACTATGTGTATAATCTTGGTGTGGAGAAAGCCTTTTTAAAAATGTATTGATTTTATTAATTTATTTTTGTTTTTTAGTACAAGGAAATAGGAACCCATCCTTAGCATATACAACACCAACTGAGCTTTGAGGAGATAAATCATAGGAGAAGTAAAATCAACATGGAATTTCAAATAAAAGTTGGAAGTTCACCTTACAAAAAGACAAAAAAGAAAACTCCTTTTTATATCTTAAGCAGCAGAACATTTCAAATATGAAAGTTTGCTCAATTACCTTCCCATCATGCTTGAATCCTTGAGTACACTAAAGATTACTTGATTTTTTTTTTTTTAAGCTTAACGATTTGTGTAGGGAGCAGCTATAGGGTCAAGCCTCAGATTGACCTGTGTCAGGGCCACACACAAGTCCCAGCTTGGAGGGCAGATCCTTCCTAGCATAATTAAAGCTGGTCCTATAGTTCTCTCTAGTTCCTTTCTAGGTAGTTAATGGGCTTTGGGAGGTGCAGCAAGTGCTGCCAAAACAAGGTGAAACTCACAAGAATATTGTATACATGCTGACCACTTCCCTTGTTTTGCTTTATGTGCTCTGACTAAAATAAAGCTTCAGCTTGCAGGCTAGGTCTCTCTTTGTCAGAGATCCACCTAACCCCAGCTGTATTCTCTTTGTGCTTTCATCCTTCACCGCCTCTCAGGTCACCAAACCTGGCTGTGCTGAACACGGCACAATTTGTATCTATCTTGTGGTGCTTTATATTATCATTTTTTATTCTCTTGAATTTTGTGAAGTGTTAGCAAAATAATTGTAAAAGCTAGTGCCTAGCCCTGACTGGATTGGCTCTGTAGATAGGACGTCAGCCTGCAGACTGAAGGGTCCCAGGTTCGATTCCCATTAAGGGCATGTACCTTGTTTGCAGGCACATCCCCAGTAGAGGGTGTGCAGGAGGCAGCTGATCAATGTTTCTCTCTCATTGATGTTCCTAATTCCCTATACTTTTCCCTTCTTCTCTGTAAAAAATCAATAAAATAGCCGAGACTGGTTTGGCTCAGTGGATAGAGCATCTGCTTGCGGACTGAAAGGTCCCAGGTTTGATTCCGGTTGGGGGCATGCACCTTGCTTGCAGGCACATCCCCACTGTGGAGTGTGCAGGAGCAGGAAACGGCTGCTCGATGTCTCTCTCTCATCGATGTTTCTGACTTTCTATCTCTCTCCCTTTCTCTCTGTAAAAAATCAATAAAATATATATTTTTAAAAAATCAATAAAGTATATATTAAAAAAAAAAAAAGCTAGTGCCTTGCACACACAGATAGTGTGAAGCAGGACCCAGCTTCTATCCCACAATCCTCTTAGAGCTGGGATAGAACTATGTGGCTGCAGCATTCACCTTGGCCCAGCCCTGTGGGGTCTTTATGAATTGGACTGACTCTGGTGAGGCAGGAAATCTGGTCCAGCCTGGAGCTCCTTCTCACAGACATCCTATAGAAGACACTCCCTGACAGCTCCTCCCACCCAGAGAGGATGGCAGTGGCTCTGTTTTTGGCTGTGTTACAGATAGAATGGACAAGACAAGATTGACATAGGACTGAGGGCATCTCCCAAGTTGCAGACTCATGATGGCCTACCAGCTTAAGATCCTTTTGAGGAAAGGTAGTGACTGGGAGTGGAGTGTGCCATGTGGGAGAGCTCTGGAGTCGTGGAGATGGCCTCTCAGTCCTCGCTCTGCTCCCTCTTTTGATCCTGAGGATAATGAAGGCCAGTGAGGGGACCGCCTATCTTTGCTGGGGACTTATGGCCAATTAATGGTGGAGTTGGGACCAGAGGCCAGACCTCCTGTTCCAACACACTGCTTTTCCTGTTTCAACGGGGATAGTTGGCCCAGTTTTTCCCGGTGCTGAGAGACCTGGGAGCTGGTGATACATGGCTGCCCCAGTCTTATGGGCAGCTCTCTGACCTCTACGTCGTACTAGCCGTCATCACTAAACTGGTCCTTGTGGGCAGACATTTCCTCCCCATTTTCTTCTCATTCTCTCCCACAGGGGTTTGTGATTCTAGAAGGTTTCATGTGCAGAGTTGGGTTTCCCCCTCAAATGGAAGAGGTAGACCCTGGGGTGTGAGCTTCAGAAGGGCAGGTTTCACTGTTTTATTCACAGTTCTAGCTCTTGTCCCTAGAATGTGGCCTGGCTACAGGACACTCACTGCATTTAAAAAATATTTTTGTTGATTTTTAGAGAGAGAGAAAATGAGGGAGAGAGAGAAAAACATGGGTGTTTCCCTCTCACATCTATTAGTTGCCTCCTACATGATCCCCTACTGGGGATTACACTTGAAACTGGGGATTGTGCCCCAACCAGGAATCACACTAGCAACCTTCAATGAAGGGGACAATGAACACCCAACCAACTGAGCCACTCCAGCCAGAAAAGAACATTCACTACACTTTCAAAAAGAGAGTGAAGAAATGAATAAATGACTGTGGCATTAGGGGCTGGCTCTGAGCAAAACTGTAAAGTGGACCAAGTTTGCTCTGAGGGGACTTCAAGTTCAATGTCGTTGTGTCTGTCCCTCCCAAGGTCACTTTTCTGCCCTGCAGCACCTGGTCACAGAGGCCACCTGTGACCCACCTCTCCATCCTAAAGTACTACTTCTGACTTAGATGATGACATTTAGAGAAAGAAAAAGGTATCCCAGGAGGGAGGGTCAGATGATGGTGAAGTTTCTGTCAACATTTTTGGGTAGCAAAGAAGTCTGATTTCTCCTGCGTTTTAGGAAAGGATGGCCTTGGTATGAATGCATCAAATACTAAAGGTAAGAGAGTCCAGAAGGTGAGCTGTGAGGGGCCATGCTGCAGGCTAATACCAGCATGTCATAATAAGTGCAAGAAGTTCATCAAAAGATTGATGGAACTTGAAGCTTCAGCAGGGCTGAATCATATTACAGCCCTGGAACAGCTGAAAACAAACCTGAAGATCTGCATATATAATTGCCAGCTGCCAGACAGCTGAGGGCAGTTTCGTAGCCTGATAATCTTACTGTTTACCAAACTTTACCTTTGATATGTATATCTGCTTTCCTATAGGGAAAAAATGTGGGAATAAAAAGCCCTGGGTGCTGAGATTTGAAGAACTTATTTACTAAAGCTAAGCTCCATCTGGCTCCCCCCAAATGCCTTACAAATTTATATTTTTTATCTAGTCTAGTTTAATTTACTAGCAGCCTCTTCTCCAGATTCCTGAACCCTAGTAGATGCAGGATAACACCCTGGCAGGCACCTTGAGCTGTGGCATATGAGGAGGAGGATGGAGCAACCAGCAGCAGTGGCTGTTTCTTCCTGATAGATGAAGGACTCGCTTCTCTACCTCCCTCCAGTTGAGAGCCAGCACTTACTTGGCTCAGCTTTGACTTCTCCTCAGAAGTGGGGATCCTGGACACACTGGAGAGGACTGAACCTGGTCATTTACACCCCAGGGCTTGGCAGGTGGTACTCACAACCCAGCCCCCTGGACATCAGGCTCTGCAGCTGCACCAAGTGTTTTTCCATAAACTGCTCATGCTTTTGCTTGTCCAGCATGAAGCTGAGGCAGGCCTGGTGCATTGCCTGTGGCACAGCCTGCTCACTACTGTTACCTGCCTGGATGGCACATACATGGCACTTGGGAGTCTTGAGGTAGCCATTCTCTAGGCAGGGACTCCAGGGCCATGAGGCCTAGACTACAAACAGTTAAATTCTCCCTGTAGAGGCGTTCAGTTCCTATTCTCTCTGGACCAGTGCCATCTTCACTGGAGCACCAAGGACAAGGCTGCAGATCAGCTGGGGCAGCACGCATGGGGCAGTAACATGTCCAACAGCATGACAGTGTACCACTCGGCCCTATTGATTTGAGGGAGAGAGAGAGAGATCAATTTGTTATTCCACTTATTTATGCATTCATTAATTGGTTCTTGTATGTGTCCTGTCTGAGGATTGAATCTGCAACCTTGGTGTATCGTGATGAGACTCTAACCAATTGAACTACCTGGTCAGGATTAGAAAGCCTTTCTTAACTTTACAACCAAAGTTAGAAATTATAAAGGAAAATATTGACAGTTTTCACTACCTAAAAGTGAAAGTTGGTCAGCAAAAGTCAGCATAAGTGGAGTGGGAATCCAAGATGGCGGCGGCATAGGTGAACACCTACACTGCCGCCTCGCACAACAATTTCAAAACTACAACTAAAAGACAGAATGGACATCATCCAGAACCACAGGAAGGCTGGCCAAGTGGAAGTTCTACAGCTAGAGGGAAAGAGAGGGGCTCACAGAGACCCAGAGGAGCCGCAAAAAGCTGAGGTGCTGGATGGCTCCCTCATTGAAGTGACCCTAGCCAAACCAGTGGACAAGGATAGCTATGTCAGGTATACCCGAGGCACAGGTGGAAGGGGCACCATGCTGCAAGGAGAATATACCTATTCTTTGGGCCATGTTTATGATCCTACCACAGCCTACCTCGGAGCTCCTGTCTTCTATGCCCCACAGGCCTATACAATTCCTAGCCTTCATTTCCCAGCCGCCAAAGGACATTTTGGCAACAGGGCCATTATCCGAGCCCCTTCTGTTCGAGAAATTTACATGAATGTACCTGTAGGGGCTGCGGGAGTGAGAGGACTGGGCGGCCGCGGCTATTTGGCATACACAGGCCTGGGTCGTGGATATCAGGTCAAAGGAGACAAGAAAGAAGAGAAACTCTATGATCTTTTACCTGGGATGGAACTCACCCCGATGAATCCTGTTACCTTAAAACCCCATGGAATTAAACTTGCTCCCCAGATATTAGAAGAAATTTGTCAGAAAAATAACTGGGGACAGCCAGTATATCAGCTGCACTCTACCATTGGACAAGATCAAAGACAACTATTCTTATACAAAATAACCATTCCTGCTCTGGCCAGCCAAAATCCTGCAATCCACGCTTTCACACCTCCGAAGCTAAGTGCCTACGTGGATGAAGCAAAGACGTACGCAGCCGAGTACACCCTGCAGACCCTGGGCATTCCCACCGATGGGGCCAGCGCTCCCACTGCAGCTGCTGCCGCTTCCGCTGCTGCTTTTCCAGGATATGCTGTCCCTAGAGCCACGGCACCCGTGTCCGCAGCGCAGCTCAAGCAGGCAGTAACCCTCGGACAAGACCTGGCCGCATATACGACGTATGAGGTCTACCCCACTTTCGCAGTGACCGCCCGGGGGGATGCCTATGGAGCCTTCTGAAGATACCTTTTTTTTTCTATTTTATTTTAATAATAAAGGACACAAAACTATATATAAAGAAGAAATAAACCTCAATCCCCTAGTGAAAAAAAAAAAGTCAGCATAAGTAAAATTAAAAGACAAATGACAGAATAGAAAAAGACTGCAATATTTAATGGTTGAAGGGTTCAATTATTACTTTGTAAAGAACCGATATAGTCCTACCTAGTTTGGCTCTGTGGATAGAGCATGAGCCTGCGGACTAAAGGGTCCCAGGTTCAATTCAGGTAAAGGGTACATGCTTGGGTTGCTGGCTTGATCTCCATTAGGGGGCATGCAGGAGGCAGCCAATCAAAGATTCTCATCATTGATGTTTCTATTTCTCCCTTCCTATCTGAAATCAATAAAAATAAAATAAAGAACTGATATAAAATCAATAAGAAAAAGACAAATATTTTGGTAAAAAATAGTCAGTTTTTAACAGGTACTTCTCAAGAGAAGAAAAATGAATATAAAAAAGGTTCTTGCTGAAACCGGTTTGGCTCAGTGAATAGAGGCCTGCAGACTGAGGGGTCCCGGGTTCGATTCTGGTGGAGAACATGAACCTTGATTGCGGGCACATCCCTGGTGGGAGTGTGTAGGAGGTGGCTGATTGATGTTTCTCTCTCATTGATGTTTCTGGCTCTGTAAAAAAATCAATAAAATATATTTTTTAAAAAAGATTCTTGAAACACACTAATTTGTAATGAAAGAATCATTACAAATCACTTTTTTATTAGATTGATAAAATTAAAATATCAAACCCCAGTGTTTTGAACAGTATGAAAAAAAGGATCTATATTATACACTGTTGATGGGAGTACAAATAGTATATATAAATTGTGTGTGTCTGTTGTGTTTTTTTTTAATATATTTTATTGATTTTTTACAGAGAGGAAGGGAGAGGGAGAGAGAGTTAGAAACACCAATGAGAGAGAAACATCAATCATCTGCCTCCTGCACACTCCCACCGCAACTGAGGTACATGCCCTTGACTGGAATGGAATCTGGGACCCTTCAGTCTGCAGGCCAACGCTCTATCCACTGAGCCAAACCAGTCAGGGCTGGTTTTTTTTTCCAAATTATAAGATAAAGTTTATTTAGAAAGTCACAGAGGTAGAAGAAATTTGTCTCAGAAAACAAGTTACAGGGGCGAAAGAAAGGCCATTGGAGCTTAAAAGAAAGAGAGAAGCAAGAAAAACATATCTGGGGAAAGGGAATAGGAAAAGGAGATGAGGGAAAGGAGTGCAGGAGGGGGTGGAGAAAAGCCAGGGTGTGCTCCATAGAGAGAACTGCCTGTCCTATATAATAAAAGGCTAATATTCAAATAGACCAAATAGCAGAACAACCAAACAACCAGTCTCTATGACGTGTGCTGACCACCAGGAAGCGTGCGCAAAACATGGCAGGCATTGGCAGCAGTTGTCAGAGTGCAGAATATGGTGGGTGTCAACTGTGGTGGGATGGTGGAGCAGGTGGGCAGGGATGCCAGACCAAAGGGGAGTGCCAGTTGCTGTCATCAGAGTGAGCCTCTGGTGGTTATTAAAAATTATTTGCTCCTACACAGCGCTCACATCCACTGACAGCACCAGAGCCACCACTTGCACCCACAGCCTGCGCCAAGCACCAGTCGTGATCACTTGCCCCTCAGGGCTTCCCCACATCCCCCTGCTCCTGAGGGGTGATTGGGCCCAGCAGCTGCCACTGACATCCGCTACTGGCGCTGGCCCCACTCACACTTGCAGCTGGTGCTGGAGCTGCTGCTCACACACGCTGCTGGTGCCTGGTGCCAGTCCCGATCACTCAGCGCCATCAGCAGGTGGAAGAGGCTGCTGGCCCAATTGCCCCTGAGGGCTTCTCCACCTCCCCCTGCTCCTGAGGGGCTTCTCCACCTCTGCCTGCTCCTGAGGGGTGATCAGGGCAGCAGCTACCACTCACACCCACTGACAGAGCTGGCCCCCTCCCACCTGCTGCTGGCGCTGGCCCCAGTCGCTCCACACTGTCAGTAGGTGCGAGTGGGGCCGGTGCTATTAGTGCATGGGAGGGCAGTGGTGGTAGTGGGGCTGCCAGCAGACATGGGACTGGGGGCCACAGAGAGAAAGGCTAGGTGGGGGTGTAGAGGATGAGCCCAGACCTGCTCCCGTGCCCACTGCATCCTCAAGGCCCACTGTTCCTTTCAAGGTGCACAAATTTGTGCACTGGACCCCTAGGAGGATATAATTTTTATAGCGTAACTTGGTAATATATATTAAAATTTTAAGTGTATATTTCTTTTGATTCAGCAATTTTAAGGAATTTAGCCAAAGGAAATAATAAAAATGTAACCAGGGTAGCTACTGTGTTGTTTATAGGAAAGAAAAATTACCCAAATGCTCCTACTAAATTAATTATTGTGCATTTGTATAATAAAAACTATACAGTCACAAGGATAAAGTAGATATATAAGTGTTATAGTGGGAAAATGTCCATGATATGTTATTAAATGGGAAAATTAAGAAAACAATAAAGGTTACAAAAAGCAGGGTTGGTATTAGCTGTGTTCAGCTAATTCTGTTTCAAAGACCAAAGTCCTAGGGCTTCAGAAGGCCAGGGTGCCAGTTCCTGCCCCTGGATCTAGGTTGTGCAATCTGAGGGAGGAGGCTGGCCGTGAGCCCACAGTAGGGGTGGAGATTTCATCTCCCACTTCTGCAATTATTACAGAGCCCAAGAGCCAGATCCCTGCAACTGGAGCCTGGATTTCCTTCTCTGGGCAGAATATGGGAGAGGGTTAAAGTCCTGTGCAGGTATTGGTGCCCTTCCCTTTTCATTAGAGTGAGTAGGTGATGTGCTGCTAGTGTTGGGCTTTGGGAATCTGATTTCCTTTTACTAGGGAATCTAGCAGATAAGCCTTTGCCATAAAGCTGCTTTTAGTCATAGACCACCTATAGACAAGCAACTTGTTTTGAACATGTTCTATTGGAGAACAGACATTTGAGCTCATTTCTGAGAGGCAAGAGGATCATTAGATTTCAGAGTCCCCAGGATTAAAATAGTAGGCTCTTGATAAAAACTGATTAAGCTTCATATAAGCCTGAGCTTCCATGGAGATTCTAAGACTCAAAATAATTTCTTCATTATATAAAATATTTAGAGATCTGAACATTAGAAAGACCAAGCTATTATTACTTAAATGGCCAATTAGTAGCAAATTAGAGCTCTGGGACTCCCTGGCCAGGCCTGTCTGGAAATACTCTTGAGACTGAGATAGTATATCCAGTGTATAACACTTACTGATCAAAAACATTATCCAGCCCTAGCCAGTTTGGTTCAGTGGATAGAACGTCAGCCTGTGGACTGAAGGGTCCCACGTTCAATTCTGGTCAATTGTATGTACCTCAGTTGCAGGCTTGATCCTCAGCCCTGGTTGGCTCTGGTAGAGGTGCGTAGGGGAGGCAACCAAGCGCTGTGTCTCTCTCACATCGAAGTTTCTTTCTATCTCTCCTCCCTTACACTCCTCTAAAAATCAATGGAAAATATCCTTGGGTGAGGATTAACAACAAAATATACATTTTTCAGCTGTTGGAGCAATGTCCCTTACACCAAAGGTTGCAGGCTCAATTTACAGTTAGGGCACATATCTAGGTTTTGGGTTTGATCCTGGTGCGACACATACTATTATGGGAGGCAACTGATTGATGTTTTTCTCTTACATCAATGATTCTCTTCCCTTCCTCTCTCTAAAAAATTTAATTAAAAAATAATAATGAGCCCTAACCGGTTTAGCTCAGTGGATAGAGTGTCTGTCTGCGGATTCTGGTTAGGGCATGTACCTTGGTTGCAGGCACATCTCCACTGTGGGGTGCGCAGGAGGCGGCTGATCAATGTCTCTCTCTCATCGATGTTTCTGACTTTCTATCTCTCTCCCTTCCTTTTTGTAAAAAATCAATAAAATATATTTTTTAAAAAATCCTTAAAAAAAGAATTGGGCCACTAGTACTTTAGGTGGGAAAAGCCAGCATGGGGATTTTCACTGGAGAATTTTTTTTAATCATTATTATTTTTTAAAACATATTTTATTGATTTTTTACAGAAAAGAAGGGAGGAGGATAGAGAGTTAGAAACATATATCAGCTGCCTCCTGCACACCCCTCTCTGTAAAAAAATCAATAAAATCTATTACAAAAAAAAAAGAATCAACCAATGAGTGCATAAATAAGTGAAACAACAAACCGCTGTTTCTCTTTCTCTCCCTCTCTCTTTAAAGTCAATAAACAACAAAAAAAAATTGTTTTTAATGTTAAACAGTTGAAGAAAAGACTTAGAGAAGAAAAATCTTCTGGTTTATAAAATTTCAAAGTTTTTTTTTTTTGTGTGTGTGTGTGTGTGTGTTACTTCAGAATTAGAAAGGGTCAACTTTTATCCTAGCTTGAAGAGCATGTTAGGGGCAGGTACCAGACCTCTACTAACCTCTTTGATTGGGTGCCCAAACTGCAATCATATGGGATGGCTCTGGCTCCTCACCCACTCTGGTTGGAGTTTTCAAATTAGGGTCCACTATTCAGCCTGATGTTTCTCTGGAGAAGGTGAAAAGAGAGAACGTTGAGAAGCTTCTAGTTGCAGAACTGTGGCTGGCAAAGGGGCAAGGCACCATGTTGCCTATGACTAAGGGCACCATTTACAGGCATGTTCCCAGCTTGTGGTTATAGGTGTGGTGGAGGCTAGGAATGAATCAGTGAAGCCATGTTGCACAGAGGTAAAGCTCTCTTTTTCCATCTGTAAGCCTTCTCAGAGCCTTTTGTCCTTTGTCTCCCATTCTCTCCCATCTGTCAGTGTCAGAAAAACAAGCCAGAGTGTCATTACAATGGGTGTGATTCTTTCTAGTTCCAACATCATCACACTCCTAATTGCCATGGTTCTGACAAGCAAAGCACTCTTTTTTGGAAGCTTTGGCCAAAATGTCTAGAAATAAAGTATGAATTATGAGAGGATGAAAGGAATCACCCCCACCCCATCCCCACTTCCAGGCAGAGAAGACCCTATGAGCCAGGACATATGAAATGGCAAAAGGGCCAGAGGGTTAGACAGGCTAGAAATCCTCAAGTCATTTATTTGACTTTCTCTAACTCAGAGGTTCTCAACCTGGGGCAATTTTATCCTTCCAGGGACATTTGGCCCTGTATGTGTGGGGTGCTACTGGCATCTAGAAGACAGGATATTGCTAAACATCTTATTATGCACAGTATAGCCCCCCTACACACACACACACACACACACACACACACACACACACACACACTTATCAGATTCAAGATGTTCATAGCAGTGAACTTGAGAAATAACTGATAAATACTTATGTTTATAAGGATTTGGTTGTCGGAAGGGATTTGAGCATTCGTCCTTGAGGCATCAGGTGGCTATAAGTAAAAACCAAGTTTATATATATATGTATATATATATATATATATATATATATATATATATAACATATTTCCTTTTTAAAAAAATATATTTTGTTGATTTTTTAGAGAGAGGAAGGGAGAGGGATAGAAAGTCCAGAAACATTGATGAGAGAGAAACATCGATCAGCCTCCTCCTGCATGCCCCACAGTGGAGATGTGCTTGCAAGCAAGGTACATGCCCTGGACCGGAATCGAACCCAGGACCTTTCAGTCCGCAGGCCGATGCTCTATCCACTGAGCCAAACCGGTCTCGGCTAAACATATTTCTTTATTGATTTCAGAGAGGAAGGGAGAAGGAGAGAGAGATAGAAACATCAAAGATGAGAGAGAATCATTGATTGGTTGCCTCCTGCACGCCCACCACTGGGGATTGAGCCTGCAATCCAGGTATGTGCCCTTGGCAGGAATCGAACCCGGGACCCTTCAGTCCACAGGCTGATGCTCCATCCACTGAGCCAAGCCGGCTAGGACCAGGTTTATATATATTTTTATTTTTTAAATTAAATCTTTATTATTCAGATTATTACATTTGTTTCTCTTTTTTCCCCTCCATAGCTCCCCTCCACCCGGCTCCCACCCCTCCCTCTACCCTTACCTCCTCCGCATTAACCTCATCTATAGGTGTATAATTTTTGTCCAGTCTCTCCCTGCACCCTCCTCACCCTTTTCCCCCTGAGAATTATCAGTCCATTCCCTTTCTGTGCTCCTGATTCTATTATATACAGCAGTTATTCTGTTGATCAAATTTTTAATTCACTTAATTTTTAGATTCACTTGTTGATAGATATGTATTAGTTGTTCATAATTTTTTATTTTTTACCTTTTTCTTCCTCTTCCTAAAGAGTACCTTTCAGCATTTCATATAATACTGGTTTGGAGTTGATGAACTCCTTTAGCTTTTTCTTCTCTGTGAAGCTCTTTATCTGCCCTTCAATTCTGAATGATAGCTTTGATGGGTAGAGTATTCTTGGTTGTAGGTTCTTGTTCTTCATCACTTTGAATATTTCTTGCCACTCCCGTCTGGCCTGAATAATTTCTATTGAGAAATCAGCTGACAGTCATATGGGTGCTCCCTTGTAGGTAATGAACTGTTTTTCTCTTGCTGCTTTTAATATTGTCTCTTTGTCTTTTGCTCTTGGCATTTTAATTATGATGTGTCTTGGTGTAGTCCTCATTGGATTCCTTTTATATGGGGTTCTGTGTGCTTCCTGGACTTATCAGTCTATTTCTTTCACCAGATGTGGGAAATTTTTAGTTATTATTTCTTCAAATAGGTTTTCAGTATCTTGTTCTCTCTCTTCTTCTGGCACCCCCACAATTCTGATGTTGGTATGCTTGAAGTTGTCCCAGAGGCTCCTTACATTATCTTCCCATTTTGGGGTTCTTTTTCCTTCTTGCTTTTCCAGTTGAGTGTTTTTTGATTCTTTATATTTCAAATTTTTTACTTGATTCTTGCCTTCCTCTCATCTGCTGTTAGGTCTATGTATAATTTTTTTATTTTATTTCAGTCAGTGTATGTTTAATTTCTAGTTGGTCCTTTTTCATCTCTAGTTGGTCCTTTTTCATCTCTAATTGGTCCTTGTTCATCTCCTCTTGGGTCTTGCTAACTTTATCCATCTTTTCTAGGATATTCTTGAAAAACCTTATAAGCGTAGTTTTGAACTCTATATCAAGTCATTTATTTCCTCCACTTCTTTTGTTTATGATCTCTTCCTTTGTCTCCGCATTTCCACTATGCCGGAAGAACTTCTGTGTTGGATTCAGCCTTATGATACAAAACTTGAAAAACTGCAAAAGCCTCTCTGTTGAGATTGGGATGGGTGGAGTCTCAGGGCTTACTGGACCACCTTGCCTTCCAGTCAGTCCCACCCTCCATGGCCCCTGAGTCTCATGTGACTGGGTAATCGCTGGAACAGTCCCTATGCGTGCGCGCTGTGCCTCTAGACTGCTGCCTTTCTGGCTCCCCTGTGCTCTGGGACCATATGAGTCTGGATCCCCAGGGTTTTGCCTGAAACTGGGATTTAGTGGAGTTAGAAGTGGCGCAGTTGGGAGGCTCTGTCTCCTGCCCACTCATGAAAGACAGCGGCATAATCAGCAGTTGGTCCTCTGTGTGCAGTGCTGTGCGTGCCACCAGACTTCTGCCCTTTCGAGACTCCCCTCAATTTCTGAGCACTTCTCCCTTTTCACAGTCCAAACCTCCCCCGTATGAGTCTCGCCTGGACCTGGGGTTCAGTGTTGTAGGATAAGGGGTTCAATGCAGTTGGGAGTCTCCATCTCCCTCCTGCCAGAGAAAGCCAGCCAGGTATTCCAGCACCTGCTCTCTCCACACGCGCGTCTCTGTACCTCAGCTTTTTGCAGTTCCTCTGGGTCTCCATGAGCCCTCTCCTTCCTTCTACTTGTAGAGTTTCCACTCAGCCAGCTTTCCTGTGGTTCGGGATGCTGTCCGTTCTGTCTTTTAGTTGTAGTTTTGAAATTGTTGTGCAAGGCAGCAGTGTAGGTATTTACATATGCCACCATCTTGGATTCCTCCAAAAACCAAGTTTAATTCTATAAATATAGACTGCAAGTCCCCTGATAGTCTGGCTTACATCTATGCTATGACTGATCCAATTTGGGCACTTCCCCTTTACTGTTCTGGTCTGGATTCTATCTGTGCATTCATTCCAGCTCTCCTAAAATTGGAGGGGAAGAAAGATGGAGTAAAAGAAGAGAAATCAAGACTTTTATTATCTTTCTAGTTAGGTGTGGGAGCATGTAAACTTGATCCTAAAATAAAGAATTCAGCGAACTGGTTTGGCTCAGTGAATAGAGCATCAGCCTGTGGATTGAAGGGTCCCAGGTTCAATTCCAGTCAAGGGATGTACCTTCGTTGCGAGCACATTCCCAGTAGGAGGTGTGCAGGAGGCAGCTGATTGACGTTTCTCTCTCATCGATGTTTCTGGTTCCCTATTCCTCTCCCTTCCTCTCTGTGAAAAATCAATAAAATAATTAAAAAAAAAAGAATTCAATGTCCTAAATGCATGCCTCATTTAATTTTGAAGAGTAGCTCAGTAGAAAACAGGACAGCTCAGCTGGGTATGGCTCAGTGCTTAAACATCCATCCACTCAGGAACCAAGAGGCCACCAGTTCGATTCCCAGTTGGAGCATATGCCCGGGTTGTGGGGTCTATCTCTAGTGTGGGGCATGCAAGAGGCAGCTGATCAATGATTCTCTCTCATCATTGATGTTTCTATCTCTCCTGCACCCTCTCTGAAATCATTAAAAATATATTAAAATAAATAAAACAGAACAATGACAGAAGATAACAGATACCGAATCATGCTCGAATTTAAGATAGAAGTCTGATTAAAAATGTAGGAATTTGGACATTAGATTTGTAACAATACAAACCATAACTATGAATAGAAGTAAGGTAAAATAATCCTATATAATAAAGAGCTAATATGCAAATGGTTGTGATGCCCTCATGCCATAATGGCAGATCAGCAGGAGGCTGTGTGCATGGCAGGCATGAGTGGACAGGGGGATGTGATGCTGTTATTGTTTATTTATTAATACATTTATTATTTTCATATATATTTTACTAATTTTCTTTCATCTATGATACTTCTATAATACTAAAAGGACAAATAGCAATATTAAAATATTTCCTCTAATTAATGCCCTTTTAATCTTCATGAGTGGGCCACTAGTGATTAAGTGAAAAGCTATGTTAAACACATATTTTTTTTTATTGACTTGAGAGAGAAAGATTGAGAAACATCAATTTGTTGTCCACTTATTTATGCATTCACTGGTTGCTTCTTATATGTGCCTTGACCAGGGATTGAACCTGCCATCAAGTGAGCTACCTGACCAGGACCTAAATACATTAAAAAAAATATATATATATATATTTTATTTATTTTTCACAGAGGGGAAGGGAGAGGGATAGAAAGTCAGAAACATCGATGCGAGAGAGACATCGATCAGCCGCCTCCCACACATCCCACACTGGAGATGTGCCCGCAAGCAAGGTACATGCCCCCTACTGGAATCGAACCTGGGACCTTTCAGTCCGCAGGCCAACGCTCTATCCATTGAGCCAAACCGGTCTCGGCTACATTTATTTTTTGATGGACTCAAATGATGGGGTGAAGTCAAATTAACAAACATTTTTAAAAGAATACTTTTATTGATTTTTAGAAAGAGGAAAAGGGAGAGAAAGAGAAAAACATGAATGTTCGAGCTGTACCCTCCTTAACTAAGATAGAGCATGCAACCCAGGCATCTGACCTTGACCAGGAATCGAACTGGCAACCTTTTGGGAACAAGATGATCCCCAACCAACTGAGCCTCACCAGCAAGGGCTCAAACCAACAAATGTTAACACAGATAATAATCATAAGGATGATGTTGATGATGATGGAAATGATTTTGTCTTAAGCACTTACACTGTGCCAGAGATAAGTCATACTATTTTTAAAAAATATTATTAGTGTTCTTTTTTCTTCTTATTATTACTTAAAAAATTTTTTTTATTGATTTCAGAGAGGAAGGTGGGAAAGAGAGAGAGAAACATCAATGATGAGAGAGAGACATTGATCAAGCTGCCTCTCACACACCCCCCCACTGGAGATGTGCCCACAACCAAGGCAAATGCCCTTGACCAGAATCAAACCCGGGACCCCCCAGTCCGCAGGCCGACACTCTATCCACTGAGCCAAACCGGTTTCGGCAGGCATGAACTCTTGACTGCAAAAGAACCTGGGACCCTTCCTTCTGCAGGCTGATGCTTTATCCACTGAGCCAAACCAGGCAGGGCTGTTATACTGTTTTAATGAGGAGAAAACTGAGGCTGAGGGGAATTACATGGGGTTTCAGTTATCCATGTTTGTGTAACAAATTATTTCAGAACTTGGTGGGCATATCAAGGTAGGGAGACATTTTCACTGTATTCTACGTAGATAATATGGTCATTCATCCTTCCTTCCTTCTCTCTCTCTCTCTCTCTCTCTCTCTCTCTCTCTCTCTCTCTCTCTCTCTCATCTCTTTCTTTTCTTTATCCTATCTAATAAAAGAGAAACATGCAAATTGATCATACCTCTGCTACGCCCACAAGCCATGTTCACAAGTCACTCAGGAACAAGTATGCAAATTAACCAAACCAAGATGGCAGTTAATTTACATATCCTGGTGCAGAGTGAATACTGAAGACAATGTAGAAGGAAGCCAAGCGCTGCAGAAGGGAGGGAAGCTGCAGGGAAGCAATCGAGCAGGATGGCGGAGAAGGGAGGGAAGCAGGAGGGGCAGTGGAAACAGCCACAGGAAGCCCTATTGCAGAAATCTTCCTGCAATGGGCCTCCAGTTTATTATAAAGAGAGAGAGAGGAGAGAGAAGTATTGATTCATTTTTCATCATTAGTTGATTCTGTATGTTCCCTGACCGGGAATCAAACTCAAACTGCAACCTTGGTGCATTAGAATGACACTCTAACCAAGTGAGCTACTTCCCAAGGGCTAATACTGTATTCTTAGACAACTGAATTGCTGCCCACTTTTATGAATACTTGGACGAAGGTGATGCAGACAGAAAGGAGTTATCACTGAAGTGTTCAAGCCAAGGCCCAGGGACTGTTAGGTCTATTAAAGACGGGATTCTTGTAATTGTAGAAGGTTGGATGTTAAGATTTATGTTCAGTGCAAAACACAAAGGGCAGGAGCTAGGATAGTACATGGCACATAGTAGGAACTTAATTGTTAAATTAATTAACTGTGATTCCTCCCAACTCTGAAGGTCTAGGTTTTGATTTATTTTTAAAATATATTTTATTGATTTTTCACAGAGAGAAAGGAGAGGGATATGGAGTTAGAAACATCATGAGAGAGAAACATTGATCAGCTGCCTCCTGCATGCCCCCTACTGGGGATGTGCCCACAACCAAGGTACATGCCCTTGACCGGAATCAAACCTGGGACCTTTCAGTTTGCAAGCCGTTGCTCTATCCACTGAGCCAAACCGGTTTCAGCTAGGTCTTGATTTTTTTTTTAGGGCTTGATATTTTTTGAAGAGTTAACAGTTTAATAAGAAAATATTTAATTGTTCAAGTAGCCAAGAGTTATATGTCATTTCATGAAATGATTAAAGACCAAAAACACCACTACAAAGAGGGTTGCTGCCAAAACCGGTTTGGCTCAGTGGATAGAGTATCAGCCTGCGGACTGAAAGGTCCCAGGTTTGATTCTGGTCAAGGGCATGTACCTTGGTTTCAGGCACATCCTCAGTAGGTGTACAGGAGGCAGCTGATGGATGTTTCTCTCTCATCGATGCTGCTAACTCTCTATCCCTCTGCCTTCCTCTCTGTAAAAAAAAAAAAAATCAATAAAATATATTTAAAAAAAAAAAAGAGGATTGAGGTTACCCAATTATAGGGGCACTATTCACATAGAATATAATGTGTATACAACCCCCTGAAGTTGTGCAACATAGAGGCCCTTATTATAAATATAAAGCAATCTTAATAAAACAAACTACCACCTAGAAAGTTTAGGAAAAAAAACACATAAAACCAGCAGAGTTTTTTTAACATGCTTACATGCTCCCAATCAGAATCCTATGTTTCTCCTTTCAAATTCCATCATGGTTAAACACTCTACTTGCCTATCCAATATCCTTTTCCCTTCCTAACAAAATCTTAATTGTATTAGGAGTGGAGGTATGCCCAACTATTGGAAATAATTTCCAGCCTCCCTTACAGCTAGGAGAAGCCATCTGACATGGTTCTGGCATACGGTATGCAATCAGAGGGTTTCTGGGAATGCTTTGCTTCATCATTATAGTACTTAGTCACTTCTGGCTGCCCTTTCCTTTCTCCCTGCCTGGAATATAGGTATAAGATGGGAAATAGGACAGACATTCTATGACTATAAATTAATTTTAAGAATGAAAGTGCATATGCTAGTGTTTTGAGAACAGATGTCAAAAGAAGTCTGAATCACTGACAGCAGCACGGAATCCCCATACCAGGGGATTAACTGCCCACTTGTTAAATGGGAAAAATTAATCCCTTATTTGGTTAAGCTTGTTATTTGAGTTTAATCTGTTATTTGCAGCTGTATTAAATTCTAACAACCATATCATCCTTGATAACAGTATTTATCAAAATGGTATCTATTGTGTCCCAAATATAATTTTATAAATTAAATTCTTGTAAATGTAAGGACTGAAGTGTGCTTTGAGAACTGTTAAATGTAATAATTTTTAAAAAATTAGCCAAAACTGGTTTGACTCAGTGGATAGAGCGTCGGCCTATGGACTGAAAGGTCCCAGGTTTGATTTCAGTCAAGAGCATGTATCTTGGTTGCGGGCACATCCCCAGTGCGGGGGGTGGGGGGGCATGCAGGAGGCAGCTGATCGATGTCTCTCTCATTGATGTTTCTAACTCTCTATCCCTCTTCCTTCTTCTCTATGAAAAATCAATAAAATATATTTTTAAAAAGATTAACTTGGTCAATGTGGCTGAGTGATTGAACTCAAGCCATGCACCAAGAGGTCACGATTGCCCTAGCTGATTTTGCTCAGTGGATAGAGCATCAGCCTACTGACTGAAAGGTCTTGGGTTCAATTCCAATCAAAGGCACATGCCCAGGTTCCAGGATGGATCCTTAGCAGGAGACATGCAAGAGGCAGCTGATTGATGTTTTTAGTGTTGTTGTTTTTTTTAATAGTAAGAGTTCCTTTTTTTTTTAAGTAAGTTTTATTGATTTTTTTATAGAGAGGAAGGGAGAGGGATAGAGAGTTAGAAACATCAATGAGAGAGAGACATCAATCAGCTGCCTCCTGCATGCCCCCTACTGGGGATGTGCCCACAACCAAGATACATGCCCTTGACCAGAATTGAACCTGGGACCTTTCAGTCCGTAGGCCAACGCTCTATCCATTGAGCCAAACTGGTTTTAGCATGATTGATGTTGATGTTTCTCTCTCATTGATGTTTCTATCTCGCTCTCCCTTTCCCTTCTCTCTCTAAAAATCATTAAAATATATTAAAAAATTTTATTAAGATATATTTTATTTATTTTTTACAGAGAGGAAGGGAGAGGGATAGAGAGTTAGAAACATCAATGAGAGAGAGACATCAATCAGCCACCTCCTGCATGCCCACTACTGGGGATGTGCCCGAAACCAGGATACATGCACCTGACTGGAATTGAACCTGGGACCTTTCAGTCTGCAGGCTGACTCTTTATCCACTGAGCCAAACCAGTTTCGGCTGCCCTATAATTTTTTTACAATTATAGGGAAGCATTTAGCTTAAATGGATTGTAAGTTTAACTTAATGGTTTACAGCTTTAACTCTAATGGTTTATAAGTCTACACAATTTGTGGTTAGTAAGAATTAATGTTAAAATGATTACTGTTTTAGGACTTCTGCTTTAAACTCATATTGAATTGCCTTACTTGTTGTATCTAGTTAGCTATTAAGAGGTGAAATGGCTGTCAATGAATCAAGTTAACTGTCTACCACAGCAACTCAGTGCGGTGATGTAACCACTGCTTTGCTAAGTGAAGGCCGGATGATGTCAAAAAACACTGTATGAACAAAGGTTTCATGCTAGCTTAAGCAGAAAAAGTGGTAGGAGAATTGTGTCACCATTGCAAGCCAAAGGCAGTCTAGGTATGAGGAACCCAGAAAAAGATGTATGATAGCATTAAGACTATATTTATGTTCATGGAAGATATTGCTTACAGGAAATTGATCTTGTATATTTCACCTTACAATAAATAGTTCAGCAGCAGCAAGAGTAATAGTAATTAATAAAGAAAACATTTTCATAAACAGATTTAGATTATTTTCAACACTGCATCTGGGGTAACCTATTAAAATATTAAATAATCTGAATAAAAAAATGAATTACTGGAAACTTAAATTTAAATAATTAAAGTTAATAAATAAAACCAATTAGTGGTTCCTCAAGAATATTTTTCCTCTCACAAAGGATCTCAAGCTACTCTAAAGTTTGAGAATATTACTTTAAGATAATAGATGGAGGGAGCTAAATCCTCTGAAGAACTGGAGAGTGCCTTACCCAATAAAGAATCATATTTATTTGAGAAAAAATGTAAGGACCTAACTTCTGAGAAATAGAGCAAATATGATTCATGCAAGCATTTTCTCAATAGCTTCTCTGACCTCAAGCAAGTCTTCCTAACAAAGCGCCAACATAAAACCCTCAGCAAGTAACTTTTTAAAAAAATATATATTTTATTAATTTTTTACAGAGAGGAAGGGAGAAGGATAGAGAATGAGAAACATCAACGAGAGAGAGACACCGATCAGCTACCTCTCGCACGGCCCCCACTGGGGATCTGCCCACAATCGAGGCACATGCCCTCGACCGGAATCGAACCTGGGACCCCTCAGTCCGCAGCCCAACACTCCATCCACTGAGCCAAACCGGTTCTGGCAACTTTTTTTTTTTTTTTAATTTAAAGGGTTTTAGAGAAAATATACTAAATAAAATTTTCAAGGATGGCTTGTATATCTACTAATTGATTGCTTAACTCATTCTTTTTTAACTTTTATTTTAAAATATATGTATATTTTCCTTCTTTTTTAAAAATACATTTTTATTGTTCAGATTATTGCAGTTGTTCCTCTTTTTTCCCTCCATAGCTCCCCTCCACCTGGTTCCTACCACACCCCATGCCCTTACCCCCACCCCCACTGTCCTCATCCATATGTATGTATGATTTTTGTCCAGTCTTTTTTTGCACCCCCCAACACCCCTTTCCCCCTGAGAATTCTCAGTCCACTTCCTTTCTATGCCCCTGATTCTATTATATTCACCAGTTTATTCTGTTCATCACATTTCTTATTTACTTGATTTTTAGATTAACTTGTTGATAGATACATATTTGTTGTTCATAATTTTTATCTTTACCTTTTTCTTCTTCCTCTTCTTAAAGAATACCTTTTAGCACTTCATATAATACTGGTTTGTCAGTGATGAACTCCTTTAGCTTTTTCTTACTTGTGAAGCTCTTTATCTGCTTTTCAATTCTGAATGATAGCTTGGCTGGGTAGAGTAATTTTGGTTGTAGGTTCTTGCTATTCATCACTTTGAATATTTCTTGGCACTCCCTTCTGGCCTACATAGTATCTGTTGAGAAATCAGTTGACAATCATATGGGTGCTCCCTTGTAGGTAATTAACTGTTTTTCTCTTGCTGTTTTTAATGTTCTCTCTTTGTCTTTTGCTCTTGGCATTTTAATTATGATGTGTCTTGGTGTGATCCTCTTTGGATTCCTTTTGTTTGGGGTTCTGTGTGCTTCCTGGACTTGTAAGTCTATTTCTTTCACCAGGTGGGGGAAGTTTTCTGTCATTATTTCTTCAAATATGTTTTCAATATCTTGTTATCTCTCTTCTCCTGGCACCCCCACAATTCTGATGTTGATACACTTGAAGTTGTCCCCGAGTCTCCTTACACAATCTTCATATATTTTTTCTTTTTGCTCTTCTGGTTGTTTTTTTGCTTCTTTGTATTTCAAGTCATTGACTTGATTCTTGGGATTCTCTAATCTACTGTTGGATCCCTGTATATTATTCTTTATTTCAGTTAGTGTATGCTTAATTTCTGAGTGGTCCTTTTCTTTTCTTTTTTTGGCATTCTCACTAAGATCCTTGAAGGTCTCACTAAGTTCCTGGGAGGCTTCTAAAACATTCTGGAGTAACCTATAAACTGTGGTTTTGAACTCTATATCCAGTAGTTTGCTTTCTTCCATTTTATTCATTTTTGACATGTTTCTTTGTCTCCACATTTTGGCTGCTTCCCTGTGTTTGCTTCTATGTATTGGGTAGAGCTGCTATATCTCTTTGAGTTGATAGAATGGCTTTGTGTAGTAGGTGTCTTATAGGGCCCAGTGGCTCAGCCTCTCCATATACCTTAGGTAGACACTCTTGGTGCACCCCTTTGTGGGCTGTGAGCATAGTTTTGTTGTAGTTAAACCTTGATTGCTGTTCCTGTCATTGTGGGGAATTGACCTTCAGGCCAATTACTGTGGGGGCCAGCTGTGACTACAGTGGGAGAGCTGCTGTACAGGAGACATCTTATGGGGCAGGGCTTGTTTCAGTGGGGCTATGTTGCTCACTGAGTCTGCCCATTTGGTATGTCACTTATGGATGTGAAGAGTTGTAGTGTGGTATAGTCTCACACTGACCACTGGGTACACTGGCTCTTGGGTCTCCAGGGAGGTGCAAAGTCAGCCACAGCCTGGGGCCACCCAGCAGGATCTACAGGGAGACCTGCAGATTCCTTTTCTTTGGATCGGGTTTGGAAGTGTCCATACAAGGCACAGCTATGAAACAAGGCAGGTTGGTGCTAGTGCTGGCCTTGGGCTTTTTTTTTTTTTTTAATATATTTTATTGATTTTTTTACTGAGAGGAAGGGTGAGGGATAGAGAGATAGAAACATGGATGAGAGAGAGAAACATCCATCAGCTGCCTCCTACACACCCACTATTGGGGATGTGCCCGAAACCAAGGTACATGCCCTTGACCAGAATCGAACCTGGGAACTTTCAGTCCACAGGCCAATGCTGTATCCACTGAGCCAAACCGGTTTTGGCAAGGCCTTTGACCTTTTATTGATAGCTTTGTGGCTCCCTGACCCAGCTGCAGCTTGTTTGACAGGTTTTAGGGTAAGAAAGGACAGGCCATTTATATAAAAAAGCCACTGCAGCCAAAACTGGTTTGGCTCAGTGGATAGAGCATCGGCCTGCAGATTGAAAGGTCCCGGGTTCAATTCCAGGCAAGGGCATGTACCTTGATTTCGGGCACATCCCCAGTGGGAGGTGTGCAGGAGGTAGCTGATCGATGTCTCTTTCTCATTGATGTTTCTAACTCTCTATCCCTCTCCCTTCCTCTCCATAAAAAAATCAATAAAATATATTTTTTAAAAATTAAAAAAAAAAGCTTCATGGATATTTTCAAATTGTTCTCAAAGCTTCCACACATAACTAGGGTAATGAGAATTACTTCATGATCAATATGTTTAAAAAGAAAAAGAAAAAGCCACTGTACACAGCTTGGGCAGGGTTGTAAATTAGGGGTGGGGCAGGGTTTTAGGAAATCTCCAGGGGGGAGAAAACAGAAATGTCTGCCAGTCAGCCCTGTACCAGGGAGGTTCCAGCATGGAAACAATGACTGCTGCGAGCACCTCTGTTTGGAAGAAAGCTGCCCCTGCGTTCCTACTCTGATGCCAGACAGTCCAGTTTCTCCCCATATACGTCTGGGTCCCATGAAGCCTCACCCAGCACTGGAGCTCAGAGCAAGCAGGAGCTTGTAAATTCAGTTTGCGGTGCCGGCCTTTTAAGAGGAGCAGATGGATCTCTAGCAGCCTGTGTGTCATTCAGATCCAATCCACCCTGGTTTTTACAGTCCGTAGTTCTTATGGTCTGTGGGGACTTTTCTCCTCAGCTCTGGGACCCTGGGCTGGGGGTCTGGTGTGGGGCTGGGACTCCTTGCTCCTCCAGGCAGCCACCGAAGAGGTGATCTTCCTCCTGATTAAAAAAGTGGCACACCTGGGTGCCGGACCAGCCTGTTTAGTGCCTCCACACCTCCTACCAGTCTCAATGAGCTTTCTTCTTTCTCTCTCTGTAGTTCTTATGGCCTGTAGGGACTTCTCTCCCCAGATCTGGGACCCTGGGCTGAGGGTCTGGTGTGGGGCTGGGATTCCTTGCTCCTCCAGGCAGCCACCGAAGAGGTGATCTCCCTCCTGATTAAAAAAGCAGCATACCTGGGTGCCGGACCAGCCTGTTTAGTGCCTCCACACCTCCTACCAGTCTCAATGAGCTTTCTTCTTTCTCTCTCTAGTTGTAGTACTTTCACTCAGCTAGCTCCCGTGGTTCTTGATGATAGTTGCCCCACACAGCCTGCTGTTGAGTCATTTGGTCATCCCTTACTAACCCTCCTGCTGGCCTGGTTGCCCCCACAGCCTGCTGTTTGGTCATCCTTCTGGTCATTGAGTTCATGAGAGCCCCTGGCTTTTTATATATTAGGATAATAAAAGCCTAGGTGGAGTGGCGCAATGTAGTTACAAGATGGCTGCTGTTATGTTGTCATAAGATAGCCACTACCAGATGGTCACCACAAGATGGCAGTCAGGATAGGGTAGTTGGGGGCGATCACGCAGCAGGGGAGGGCAGCTGTGGGTGAACAGGCCTGCAGGGAGGCAGTTGGGAGTGACCAGGCCAGCAGGGGGGGCAATTAGGGGTGACTAGGCTTGCAGGGGGGCAATTGAGGGTGTTCAGGCTGGCAGGGGAGGGTAGTTGGGGGTGTTTGGGCCAGGAGGGGAACGGTTAGGGAATGATCAGGCTGGCAGGCAGAAGTGGTTAGGGGCAATCAGGCAGGCCGGCAGGCACATGGTTAGGAGCCAGCAATCCCGGATTGTGATTGTGAGAGGGATGTCCCAGATTGGAGAGGGTGCAGGCCGGGCTGAGAGACAACCCCCTTCCGTGCACAAATTTCATGCACTGGGCCTCTAGTAGTCTGTATAATATCATATTACCATATTGTGCAACATGATGGCTCTGCTGCCTGGGGTGATCATAGGTTCTAACACCTATTATCTCTGACCTGGGACGATTTACTTAAAGTCTTTGGTCATCAAATGCCTCAGCTATGAAATACATAGTATTCAATCAATGTTTATTATTAGCTTTAACCTCAAGCCTACTTCTCCTCCAGTTTCCTATGCCTCTGGTTAGTGACATCACTCTGTCACCAAGAATAAGACACCGAGAACTTAGACTAAACTTCCTCTTTCTTCTTACCCTAAATCCAATGAATCCCAAGGCCTACAGAAACATTCTTTCTTTCCTTCTTCCCACCCTGCTGTCAATGTCATATGACAGTTCTGAGAATTCTCTTGTCTGGACTATTGAAGTAGCCTTCCAATTATTTTCTTTAGGTTCTGGTACTATAAAGATAAATAAAAAAGATAAAATCCTTCCTAGACTATTGCTGAACAAATAAGGATAAAACAATGGCCTTTTTGTAAAAATGGAGCCAGAGATTTATACCAAGCTCTACAGAAGAATAAAGGAAGAAACCCCTCATTTCTGAAATTGTTACTGCTTTCTGAGAAAAGATTCCACAATCATTTAATTAAACAAAAAATATTTAACGGTTAGGGGGCTATCAAAATTCCTTTTAAAACTGTGCTATTTAATTTTTTATATTTCTATGGGGATAGGTTGTTTCCATTTCCCTGGGCCATGGTAACTCTTTTGGTTCTTAAATGAAGCAAGCCCAAGTGCCCAGTCCAGGTCCTCGCACACGGGAGATACAATAAATGGTACTTTTCTTTTGGTTGAAGTAGGACAGTGTATTGTTGATTTAATATGCTTATACCATTAACCACAGTTAAGCTCTGAAATCTATGTCTCTCCTGCCTCCTCAGGAAGGAAATGAATAATGGCCAAATAGCCTCAGGTAAGAAAGGAAAAACAAATAAAAACATCTCTTCTATTGCAAGGTAGGATGATAAATACTAAAAAAGAATTGAGATGCTCATTCAGCATGACAAAGCACTCTCCATTTCCTACCCTGAAGAAGTGTGGAGGGTGGGGCAGAGCTGGGGACATAACACTATTTATTAAATGCTCCTATTTTAACAGCAGGTGCTCCGTTGTCACCTCGGGGCATAGAAATGACAAGAAAATCAGCCTAGCAAGGAGAGGCAGATATGTAAACAAGTAAAATAGCTTAATTAATTAATTAATTAATTTTTTGCTATACAGGCTATTGTGTGGATACAAAGGCAAGAATGGTCAATACTGGGGATGAGCAAAACTCAGAACAACTTTAGAGGAATTCTGGGGATGAGCCAAGGCCAAGAATGGCTTCAAGCAAGCAATGCTTCAGCTGCATCTTTAAAGACTTTCGGCCAACTAGGAAGGAACAGTTTCTGAGATAGCATAGGGACCTGGGCCAGGATACCAAGGACACCAAGTAAGAAAAACCACAGAGCTGATGCTACGCATCTCCCTGGCAGGGGGTCCCAAGGAGTCAAAAGGCCAGAGAAAAAACACACCTGATAAGCCTACCACAAAAATGAAACCACTCCTCTTCTCCCTAGGAAAAAAGTCTTATCTTCCTTCTAAGGACTTGTTTCTCATATACTGACAAGCAAAATTCCACAAGCCGGGTCTCTCCTCACCACCCCTCAAAAGCTGGCCTTTTCACACTAGTCTGCTTTGCCTCCAGATTATTAATACAGCTAAGCAGCCGAAACCGGTTTGGCTCAGTGGATAGAGAGTCAGACTGTGGACTGAAAGGTCCTGGGTTCGATTGCCATCAGGGGCATGTGCCTTGGTTGCGGGCACATCCCTAGCGGGGTTGTGCGAGAGGCAGCTGATGGATGTTTCTAACTCCCTTTCTCTCTGTAAAAAATCAGTAAAATATATTTAAAAAAAAATAATAAAACAGCTAAGCAGAGCCAGTCCCCCAGCTAGGTCAGAGGACCTTCCTCTCCCTCTCGTCTATGCTGCCTCCCTTATGCTCTAGCGTGTTTAATAAAAATGTGTCTGGAAATTTCTCTGGGGGGTTCCCCTTGATTTCTATCTTGGGGAACCCAAGAACCCCAACAGTGGTAATATTTCTTCATGCTTGAACAAAAAGCTGAAGGCTTGAAAAAGAGCCACACATTGTTCTGGGGTGTTACAATCAAGATGCAAAAGTTACAATAATACTGTGTAGTAAGAAATGGGCACTGCGCTAAATAAATTACATAGATGATCTCAATAAAAAATTAATAGCATTCCCATTTTACGAGTAAATAAAAAAAATTAATAGCATTCCCATTTTACAAGGAAAGCTGAAGGATTAAGACTCTTGCCTAAAGGCCACACACACATAAAATGGCAGTGAGACTTCTTTTCTTTCAGGAAATTGCCACAGTTTTTTTTTTTTAAAAACCACAAATCGGAGGAGTGACATGATCAGATTTCAAAAATATTCCCTCCAGATTTAGTGGGAGGTACGGATGGAGATGGAGAGCAGCAGCCTTGTCATTAGAAGAACGAAGGAGGCTGTGTAAGCACTGAGGGGTATACTGAGGATCAGCACTAAAGGATGTGGGTTCCCGCGGGGAATGTTTGGAAAGAGCTTGCAGGTCTTGTGGTGGTTAAATGGGGTCCAGCAGCCAGACCCCCTGCCCTGGTTTGGGTTTGGAGCGCCGAGCACGCTTTCCCACCACTTCCCTCTCCCCCCACCTTCCTCCTATCCCCCCACCCCGGTTCCCGAAGAAATCCGGGATAACGGAGGCGCGTGGGGAGCCGATCCCGCGTGCGTGCCTCACGCTGCGACCCCAGCCACGGGCGGCAGGTAGGGGGGTTCGGCACTTCGGGCACCCGAGCCCGCCCCCCGGGGCGGGAAAGCGCTGAGTCATTCCGGCTGGGAGCGTTGGATCCGGGCTGGGTTCCGGCCAGACCCCCCCCCTCCCCGCTCCCCCTCCCGCACCCCC